>SNQJ01S0045105.1:49474-69650 GCA_010110895.2 Picea sitchensis
ATGACAGTAGATGAGGACTACTGTGGTGAGTGTGTTTCACTGCTCGCAACTATACGTTGTTGATCAAGTACTTGTGTGTTACTTGATGTGGTAGTTAACCACTGGATTTTAGTTGTGTACTACTATGAATAGACACAGGTGTGTTCTATCCTTGTTCTAATTTCCTTGAAGACTATCAACAGTTTATTGGAGATGATGATCATTCAGATGAATGATGAACAGAGATTTTTCAGACGGAAAACAGTTCAGATCTTTTACTCCTCTTGTATCACTCTATGGTGAGAGTGACTTATCTAGCATCATATTACTCAGATGAAGTATGGTTTCGAGAGATGATGCAGCTGATAGTGATGGTGATGCTCATGATCTAGTCATGAAGTAGTCTAGATGACTATATTGATGCTACTGGGTAAATGGTATGTTTTGTGCTCAAGTCCATTACCTGTAAATACCTCTCTAGCTAGGAGGGAGTGTTAATATTATGGTAGCTGCGGGAGGTATTTACCTCTACATGTGAACCTGGCGAGAATAGAAGACTTCGGGAAGCAATAGAAACCCTAATGAATTGGCTAATAACCCTAGAAGCCTTGTCGTCTCAAGAATATAATTTATATTAGGCTATTAGCCTCCAAGAGAAGAAGTCGGCCAGAAATAATAATAATATACTGAACAGACACATACCCAGAAGGAGAAGTCAGCCACAGCAAACTGGCAGGATTACTATAAATACAGGGTGCTAGTTCTCATTTGTAGCATCTCAGCAGTTGCAGACAGAGCTTGTTCTACGTAGCAGTTTCCCAGTTGGTGCGCACTGCAGTTGCAGTCTGGTGCGCAGGTTTGGAGAAGGGTTGCAGGTGCAACTGCAGCAGCAGCTAGTTTCAGTATTGGCTTGGATATCTCTTGGCTAGGGTTTGGAACATCTGATCAGTCTTTTGTGATGTGCTATCCTTGGAGATTGATGCGCTACTCTTTGTTTGGCTATCTATCCTAGGGTTTGCTTTCGGAGGAATTCTCAGGTCAAGGTTAAGGTGATCGGAGGGAGGCTTCGGCCTGTGGTTGGGTGACGAGGGTATCGTCAATGGTAAAACGAGCACACCATCTTCTATATTCTAACACTCAAGAGTTATGACATGCAAGGAATCTCGAATCGTGAAATCGCGATGGGATTAATTAGATAATAATCATTTGCTTTAATCTCTTAATTAATCACTATTATCAATTAATATTTAACCTTTCATGGATTTAAGTGTTGGGACTTCGATAATACTTGACACAAGAAATCCCGAATCGCGAAATTGCGATGAGATTTATTAACGTTAATCTTTCTTAATCTTTATTTGACCCGGCTTATCCTTTAATAATTTAGTGAGTTCAGGCATCGGGGCTGTAGTTATTAAAATATCTACGTCAGCCAAATCCTCGACGGAAAAAAAAAAAAAAACCAGACTCATGATCTTTTCCTCCATGTGGCTTAATGCTCGGTGTATGTGGTTCTTCCACTGCCAATGCTTCCATTCATTCTCTTTGTGACTCAATGCTCGAACATATGGTACATTTATTTGATTCTCACATGAACCCTGTCTTTGGATTTTTCGTGAGTTGGATTGTGACTATTATACTGTTGTGGCATTTGGGGCTGATTTCGGCGTTATTTGATTGAAGATGGTAGGTAGAGAACATTCAGTGATGCGCATGATAGACAAATGGTCGTTTTCTCACATCTACACTTTCGGTAGTTAAACACTATAAATTTTTCTCTCCTAAGTGACCGAAAGCCAAAATTTCAATATTTGTTACAACAACAGGTACCGGAACATGGACAATGCATATACCAGAACTTGAACAGTACAAAACATGCTGCTTGGACACAAAAACATAGGATTAAACCATCATCGATAAAAACTATTGTATAATCATCATTTTAATCACTAAAAATGTGGAAATTTATGTATTAGCCACGTAGGATGAATAACAAGAGATAATGGAGGTTTATGGTGTAATTAAGGATATATTAGTGACAAAATGCAGGGAGAAGGTGTAATGATAAGTTTATTTGTATGGCGGAAAGTATGACAAAACTAGAGCTCAACACACCCCCAAACCCAAGGATTTGCATGTCCTCATGCAAACAAGGTGAAGAAAATATGATACTCTGTTTATAGATTTATGTGACATTGTTTCTTTTGTGTAAGTGTTGGTTCTTGTGGAATGACACTTCAGAAACTGCCACAGATTGATTTCAAATAGAGAAAAAAAATTATCATAAAAATAGAGGACAAGCAGTGAATGAGGTATCAGAGTGATGGTGAATGGTGTGCATATGGAGAATGGTTTATAAAATGTTGGTGATGGTGGTCGTATGAACTTGGACATCAATTTTAAGACCAATATTTATTTTGTGGTTCTTTTCTTGGATAGGCAACAATGACTTCATCCTCTTTGAGATGACTTAAGAATGCTTTATGATGTACAAAGAGAAGACACTATAGATGTTTCTTTGTATTTGTATACCACATATTTCATTTTCATTACTTGGTCTTATCATCATAGTATATTGTTCATTACGACAAGTGGAGTGAAGATGGAGGGTTTACTGAGTAGCTGTGATAATTCATAGTGGAGTCTGGAGTGGGTAATAGTGGTTATGCATCGTGTTTTCCAAGTTCTTAGTAAATTAAAAATATTTGTAGCGGTTTTACCTCAAGTTACCCTTGCTTTGAATTCTAATGCATGTTGAAGTGGAAACTAGCATACCAGGATGAAATGTTTGCAGAATCATGATGTAGACTGCTGAAATTTGAAGATGAAGTGGGGCAAGGCTGTGAACGGATGGATATCTAAGAGAGAGCATTGATGAATGTTGATCTACTGAGATTCCTTATGTATCTCTCTCCCCCACGCTTGTTGGTTTGCATGCCCTCATGCAAACTCTTATTAGCATACCAAATTGTTGCAAGTTGAAAGAGGACTATGTGAAACTGATGCATGTTGACTGAAGGAGGAAAATGAAGTATGCCATAGCTAAACGTTGCTGAAAATATCCTACAAAAAGTACCCTCGAAAAATATTTAAATTTATGTACTGTCGGTACAAGAACCTATTGGTTTCTGTACTAGCAGTACCAGAACAGAAAAATCTAAAAGAAATTAAACCAATACTGTTATTATGAGAGGAGAAATATACACGGATGCCATTCTTAAAGAAACAACCAAAAATTAAACTTTATTCATGCTTGTAAATTCAGAAATGAAATTTATTTTAAAATATTACAAGCATAAAGAAAATTTCTAAATTACTTATTACATACGATTTCATCAATCATTAACAGTTGTATGCTCAAGAAACCATGTGAATTATGATGGGGGATTTTTCCTCTCATCCTTGAACATGAAAACATGAGGAGATAAGTGGTCTTTGATAAATGAGAAACCAATAGGAAACCAGTCATCCCTATTTAATTTCTCAAAGAATATATGTCATTCAAGTGATATTGATAAAGTTTGCATTTGATTTTATTAGACTCCTACACTTATGGGTCCCACCTCTAGGACAATGACACCCTGGGTATGAGTGACGGGGTCTTAAGACCATCTTACGGACATTCTCAAATGGCAATTAGATGAGGTTCATTATCCTTTTGTTCAACCATGCATGCTTCTTCTTAACTATCTACACAAGTATATTGTTCATAAGGACAAATGTAGATTAGGCATAATGAAAGACATCAAAATCAGAACCCATTTCCAGCAAGCCTGTTTAGTACTCCGATGGGGTAATTTTGACATCTAATAAATATCCTTCCCAGGCAGAATGCTCCATTGCCCACGAGCTTGTTCTGTACCCTGATGGGTTTGCCTAGTTATACCACAGGCTGGTACCCATTGTTAGCAAACCTGTTCAGTATCCCGACTGGTTAGCCTCTTACACCCATTTTCCATCAAAGGCTCTTGTCCCAATCTTTACCCTTAATATATAATTTATAGATTGCTTTCACATGGGTGAATAGGGGAACATCTTTGAAAACCTTTTTATAGGATGGGATGGTATTGAGTTGGAAGATATTTTATAGATTGCCCATAAAAGATTGTTCGTATGAAAAATAGACTTATGTATCAAGATTAGTCGAAAGACATATCATGGTCAAACTTTCTTAATGTGTGGTGGATGAGGCCATGAGAGAATGACCTAGAGGCGCCTCTAGTCCCCAATTTCATCTTCTCCATATAAGCTTGTGTTCCCTCACAAGTAGAATTTTCATTCACTCTCCTGCTACTATTTGATAAGAATGCTTGAATAACAAGTTCCGATATGAAACTAGGATGTACAAGTTACCTATGGGCATCATTATGCAGACCTTAAAGATTTTGTAAATCCCCATAATATTTTAAAGATTAGGCTTATGAGCAACTATTATTATTAATAGTCAAAAATCTGTATGTAGTAAGAAGAAGAAATATCTTAAGTTGTTTTGGTTTTTGATGTTAGATCACCAATATTATCTTCATCTCATTTCATTTATTTGAAAAGAAACATAGAAAGATGTTGCATATATTTAGAACTAGGTTAACTAACATGCAAATTTTACTCTATCCTATCTAAGAACAAGAAATTAAATTTCACGTGTAAGAATATTTCCAATGTAACCATGTGCGTAACAGGTGTAGAAATGCATTCATACATAGGTTTGAAAGATAAGTTTTAATGTATACCAGAATACGAAGAACCAACTGCTTTGATGATGATGTGGAGAGTTGTTGAAGAAGAGAGTGGTGCTTCAATCTTGTTGTCGTCTGGAACCAATGTTCAATGTAATCTTGATGTTCTTGGTTCACTTCTTCATTTAGACCACTTTGCATGTCTCCCTCTATCATGCCATGCAGATCATCTTCTTTTGGATGGTTTGTCTCTTGGATGCATACTAGATTTGGTGATATGCATGTCAAGAACTCCTCGATCTCAGGTTCTAGCAGTTTCTCTCCATTGAATGATTCTTCAGTCTCCTCTAGAGGTTGGAAAGGGTGATCAAAGGAGGCTTCTAGATATTCTTGTGGATGTAGCTTATGGAAATATTGTTTTTCTATCACTTCTAGAGAGGCAGGTAGGTTTTTGACTGTTGTCAATATTTATTATTTTTGTGAGGCAGAGATTGAGATCCCAACTGCTGCTAGGATGGAGAGAGTTCTTCCAAACTCTTGATCATCTTTGAGTCCTTGTTTCTAGTTTATGGGTCCTGTTTCACACATGGATTAGTGTAGAGGGGGGGTTCTTACAGTGCCCAAATTATTATTTTTCAAATCCTAAGGAAATAAAAAGAAGCAAACTAAAAGAAAATGTAAGAAAACCAATTATATACTTGAAGCTCCACCGTGCTACTAGGATCTTGTTGTCACCAAGTTATTTGTTCACACAAGTTAGCTTCTCTTCTCATATATATAAAAAATGGCTAATGCTAATAAAACACAAATTCTAACTACTAAAAGGAAGAGGACAACCTAATTTTGGAGTAACCCCACTAAAGTGGATGTGTGGGCTCTTCCCTCACGTCTTACCGTCTTCTCTCCTCCCTTAGGTCGTCCTTAAAATAACACCACACTTGCATGAAAATAAACACGCTTGCATGAAAAGAAACACACTTGCATGAAAGGAACAGTCAAGGCTTTGGAGAAATAAAAGAAACCTACCTATGCTCTAATCCCTTTATCACCTCCCCAAAAATGGCGCCAAAATGTTGGGGCTAAATATATGCACTATTAATTCCCACATTTAATTATCAACCGAGGCTCGTAAGCTTTGAGGTGCAGGCGCAGGAAACGCAGGATCAAAGCCTAGTCTAGACTAATCTAAAGCCGACAAAACAATCTTCAAACCCACACTGCAGGAAATTAACACTAATGATTCATCATTGGGACATAGGAATAACTTAGTGCTATAAGGGCTTAGATCACAGTCTTTCATGCACTCATTGATGTTCATGTGATTAATCGTGAGTAGCTTACTTAAGTTTTTTGTCCTTCAATGATTATTTCCTATAGTGGATCCACACTTAAATGCAATAAAAGAAACAACCAAATGGAAATGAATTCAAATGAAAAGAAATAAACTAATGGAAAATCCAAATCACAATGGAAGCAAACTAATAGTGACCAATAAGAAAAATTAATCTACAATTGGATCTACAAAATCAAAACAATGCAAAACCAAACTAGATTAAAAAGTCAATCAAGACAATAAATGGAATCAAGCTTTAAATTCAGAGATTGTTCCTCAAGTGAGTATACCAAATGTAAATAAAGAAGGGTTGGAAGAAAATGGAGAAGTGAATATAAATCTACACAAGGAAATAATGAAGTGGGATGAATTAACTCTGCAATCGGTCTTATCTGAAATCAAATCTGGTTGGACACAATGATTGCGAGAAGTTAAGTGTTTTATTGATGGTGAATGCATATGGAATGGAAGTGGACCATATTTATAATCAATCAAGCATACAAATGGTTTCAATTATTGAGCAATGATATAATTTAAGAGACACTTGGTGAAGGTAAGAGAAGGAATATGTTTTATATTTTTTATGAATAGAAAGAAACAATACACAATACTTAACACATATAAACGATTATTTTCTCTTAACTGTGTATAGTCTTTGCTAAATAATGATGAGAATGAGTGAATGAAGGCAACTTAAACAAAGGAACAATTATTTCTGAGTTTATTTATATCAATCTAATGTAAGAGAACATATTTAAATCATAAAATACAAATAACAATGGGATTGTAATTAAAACACATAGATCAAAAACACAATATTTACAATTTAATCTAGAAAGAAAAAGGAAAGAAGCAGGATGTTACCAAAATGAGGGGCCCTTCCCACACTGGTTAACCCTGCTTGAATACAATCAGATCAAGTCAAATAGATGCACAATGGATCAGCAACAATCAACTCTCCATTTTGATCAGAAACTTTGTTTTTACATGGCAGTGAACTCCTTGAAGCTTTCTCACAAGAACAAACCTCTTACTTATAAAATATTCATGAAAATAATTTCTCTTTCTCACAGCCCTATGAGGCTTATTTATACATGAAAAATCATTGATGAGTGGATGGGATCGAATCCTAATGCTCAGATTTCAAATTTGCAATTTTAGATAAAATCCTCAAAAATCAGGGTTTTATTGCAATTTGGGCAGATTCGAGTTAGGCCCCCACCCATATCTTCCAAAAAAATTCTAATTTTGAAAAAGTCCTCTTGTATTACTCAATTTTCCATATTCTAGACAACCCATTTCATAGAATTTCTAGATCTGATGCCATCTGCATGGAAATCGAGGCACAAGTTGGCAGTTTGAGATTTTCACTAATTTTAGCATAATCATTCCCCCTCAGCTGGAGGTCCACACGTGTGATATGGGTGAATTTTTCCCCACGTTTTCACATGTAAATGTATCTCTGGACAAAACCCATGTACCCAATTTCCTCTAGAAGCTTTCCAAAATTTCAAATTATTTCTAGTACCGAATTAGCACAGTTGGTACTGGATTAGAACAGTTGGTACCTGATTAGAAAAATTAGTACCAGAATATTGTAGGTAGAGGTTTAGTACCAGATGAACACAGTCACGACTATGGGTACTGGACCAATGCGATGATAGTACTCGATGGAGCTAGTACCGGAATAGGCGCAATCTAGTACCGGATGAAGCTGGTACCAAAAGAGGCAGAGAGATGGTACCGGGTGAACGCAAAGGTAGTACCAGATCACTGCAGAGTATTGGATGACATGGAGTGTGGGTACTAGATAATTGTGCAGGTATCAGTTGACTGTAGAACCTTTTGGTACCAGATGACTTGGAGTATCGGATGCCCTGCAATGCGAGTACCGGAACAGGAACAATACAGGTACTAGAACATGGACAGTGCATATACCAAAACCTGAATAGTACAAAACATGTTGCTTGGATACAGAAACATAGGATTAAACCATCATCGACAAAACTATTGTATAATCATCCTTTTAATCACTAAAAATATGGAAAATTATGTATTAACCACGTAGGATGAATAACAAGAGATAATAGAGGTTTCTGGTGTAATTAAGGATATATTACTGATAAAATGCGGGAAGAAGGTGTAATGATAAGTGTATTTGTATGGTGGACAGTATGAAAAAAATGGAGCTCAACAATCTACATGTTATTCATTTGATATTAAGTAAATACATTCTTAACTGCTTCTTTGCTTGGTTGATTTTCTCATATGTTCTGTCTTTTCATCCCATTTAATTCTAATAGATCCAACGTTCTCATTATCTCGCCCTATGAAGGAACCTTATAAAAAATGTATCAAATTATAATTTTTAAAGAAGACCCCATAGCCCAATGGAAGTGTAATGCACTTCTCCATCCAATATTATAAACAAACAAACAAACTCAGATTATTTTAACTAGCCTAATATCTAAAACCCAAACAAATCTAGATCATACAGAGAGATCCCTCTCTAAAACTGGTAGGGATAGATCCCAGTTTCAAAAGCGGTTTTGGTAAGTTACCTCTGTCAATTTATTTTTTCCTTGACAACCTCTGGGAATTATAGAGTGCTAACATAGTGGCGACCATACTGGGGACCTAAACAAATTTTTCCACCTTTACGAATTCTCTTTCCTAGATAAAGAAAACTTTATTTCTGAACAATTAAAGATTTAACTTTCAAGAGATAAATGTTCAGAGGTTGTTGAAATTTGTACATATTAAATTATATTTCTTAAAGTTTAAGTTCTGGCTCCAAAAATAATTCACACTAGATCCCACCTTGAACCAGAACCTGTAACAATAGTAGATAATCCAGAAAAATTAATCGGGAAAATAAATACAGTAGAAGGTCAAGGAAGCAACAGTCATCTCCAAAGGGCCACTTCCCTTCCAGAGAATCTTGTCACAATCCAAGACATCGAGTTTTATCTCCCTTTTGAGCAGAGCCTTTTCAGAACCAAATCTGATATCTTTATGAATGAAATAGTACTATATCAAAACATCCTCCAACCTAGAACCCCTGAAAGACTCTCTCTTGGAACAAAATTTAATCAATGGATCCTTCAAGAGTTTGAGAAACTACAAGATCTATCATCAAATCTTGACCAAGCCTTGTATAAAGCCCATTTTCAATAGTCTGTTGAGCTTTATGCTATTTCTATTGTTGCAGTTTCTGTGAATCCTCAAGCATCTCAGTCTATATCTCCCAGGTCTGCTTCCTCTACATCTTCTGTCACTTCTCCACCAATTGTACAAGTTGTCATCCAACCTCCTCCACCAATCATGGAAGTGAGATATGCTCCCCTGGTGTTAGGTGCTCCTTTACATAACATGCCCCAGGACTATCAAAATAGGATTCCCCAGTTTGATGGCACTGAAACTTTAAATGCACAACAACATGTGGATAAAATGAATGACTTTTTTATTTATGGGAAGTGGATGAGGTAGATGTTCAAATGAGACTCTTTGCACAAAGTTTAACTGGTGATGTTAAGAAATGGTTTAAATAATTACTTGGTGCTAGCATAGTTGATATTGTTTCTTTTCACCAAACTTTCCTCAATAGGTGGGAGGTAAAGAAAAATCCTCTCCAAATTTTATCTAAATATGAAAATATCAAGAGAAACCAAGAGGAAACCGTACATGACTATTGCACTCGTTTCAACAATATCTATAATGCAATTCCTGTTGACATCAAACCTCCTCAAGGTATTGCCTTGATCAAGTTCCCTGATGGATTTGATCTTGACATTTCCTACCAATTGAGAGAAAGAAACTCTGCCACTTTGGAAGGTATGAAAAATAGTGTTGAAGCAAATATGTTGGCTAGGAGAGCCAGACAAAGAACTAAAAGGAGAGTTACAATTAAAGAATAACATTCCACTTCTACCTCAGATGCCAGAGTTGATTCTTTAGTCAGAATTATGGGGAGATTAATGGAAAGACTAGAAATCAGTGACAGAAACCCGCCTAGAGAGAATCAGCTTGGTCCTCAGATTCAAAATCCCAATTTCAGAAGAAATCCTCCCCAAATCAAACAAAGAGAACCCAGAGATCAAAGGGAACATAGAGGTCATGATCAACATATTAGGCCACATATTCAATAAAACTATGTTGATGAAAGGGAAGAGATAATTGAGGAGTTAGATGACATTCACATAAATATTATGGGGGTTAATGACAATGATTCCATTTTTCTCACTCAGGAAGAACATGAATTTTTTCTCCTTTCGCAGACCGAAGTAGATGAGAAAGAGTCAGAACAGCAAGCCTTCGAGAATGCAATAATGGAATTCCACAGAAAATATAACTTAAGGAGTAAACATTAAGGAATTGCGGTCCTTCATAGGAAAAATAAATTTTCTGAGAAGATTCATACCTAATTTGGCAGAGCTTCTTAGAAACATAACAAAAATGCTTAAAAAAGATACAAAAATAAAGTGGAACATGGAAGCTAAACAGTCTTTTGATCAAGTGAAATTGGTGTTGACACAGGCCCCTGTACTGATCAGTCTTGATTATACCAAATATTTCTATTTATTCTCCTTTTCTTATGAACATGCCATTGCAACAGTTCTTTTGCAAAAAAACAGTGAAGGCTATGAACAACCTATAACATTTTTCAACAAATCATTGAGAGATGTTGCTTTGAATTACAACATCATGGAGAAACTGGCTTTTGCTTTGGTAAAAGAAATTAAAGATTTCAGAGTTTACATTCTCCATTCACATATCATTGATTATGTTCCTAATGTAGTGGTAAAAGATATTCTAACTTAGGATAACCCAGATGATAGAAGAGGGAAATGGATTGTTGTAATGCTTGAGTATGATATAGAATTCAAACCAACCAAACTGATCAAGGGTCAAGGTTTAGCCAAACTGATGGTTGAATCAAATTTTCATTCTTTAGATATAAACTTTCTAGTTGCAGTTAATGAACAGGGAGAGTAGGAGACTCCACATGTCAAAGAGGTATTCTCAAATTTTCCATGGTACACAGACCTTATCTTTGTCTTGCATCATTTACAAGCTCCTCTTGGTTTGACAAAGACTAAAGCTAGATTCTTAAAACTTAAAGCTTTGAAATATTGCATTCTGAATGGAAATATTTACGGGAAATATATTGGAGGCATTTTACTTAATTGTTTATTGAAAGATGAAGCTGACTAAGCCTTGCAAGAGTTCCATGAAGGAGATTGTGGTGGGAATTTAAATTGGAAGACTATTGCTAACAAAATTCTTAGAGCTGGTTTTTACTGGCCCACCTTGTTTTCAAATGTCCATAAAAAGGTAACCTCCTGTCACAAGTGCCAAATATTTGAAGGCAAAAGGAAACTTTTGTCGTTGCCTCTGAAGCCTATTTCGGTTGAAGTTCCATTTCAACAATGGGGTTTGGATTTTATTGGAGAGATTCACCCACCATCATCAGGCCAGCATAAGTGGATCCTCATAGCTACTGACTACTTCAGCAAGTGGATTGAAGTTGTACCCTCCAAGCAAGCCACTGATGATGTAATTATAAAATTCTTGGAAACTAATATTCTCTCTCGTTTTGAATGCCCCAGGAATGTTATCACTGATAATGCAACAACTTTTAGATCAAAAAAGATGATAGAACTTTGCAGTAAGTATCAGATCACTTTAGGGCACTCTACAAGCTATTACCCTTAGTGAAATGGATTGGCAGAGTCTTATAATAAAATTTTGGTTAATATCATCAAGAAGATGTTGCAGGAAAACAAGAAGTCTTGGCACAAAAATTTGGTACATGCACTTTGGGTAGACAGATTGACCACAAAGAGATCAATTGGTATGTCCCCATATCAGTTGGTGTATGGAACATAGGTTGTTTTTTCCCACCTCTTTGGGTGTTCTTGTTATGAAGTTGTTACAAGAAGTACAGGTAGATCCAAATGACGTCCAAAGGAGGATCAATCATATGATACAACTTCAACAGTCTAGAGAGAAGGTTTATAACCAGACTCATGTAATTCAAGAGAGCATCAAGAAAATATATGATAGGAGAGTCAAGGATGATGATTTCAAACTGGGTGATATGGTACTGAAGTGGGTTTCAAGAAATGAAGACAAGGGAAATCATGGGTTCAACAATTTGTGGAAAGGCCCTTTCATAATCCAGGCACTCAAGGACACAGATGGAGCAAACCTACCAGGATGACCTATCAATGGAAGAATGCTCAAACATTATGTTCCACCAAAATGAAGGTCTTTAGTCACTCATCTCATTATACAAACCACTTTTATTTTTATGTCATGTGTGAGGTGATTTTTATAAGATGGTTGAAGCCCGAAGAGAAGGCCCTAAGCCACTAATATGGACGACCATATTTACAATCATAATAAAGCAAATCAGGGTGCAGAAAAAGCACTGGAGAAGAAGATTCAAGGCAACATGTAGTTGGTTATTGGCACCTCACAAGGAGAGCACCATCCCCAAGTGGAGCCACTATTATAACCCTATGTTTCATAGGATCACCTAGTGATTCTAATCTCTTCCTCTAGTTGTATTGTATTGTAAATAATATTTTATTCTGCAAATGATTTACAAAAGAAAAGAAAATAAAAAAGGAAAAGAAAAAAGAAAAGAAAGAAAAATCAAAAAATCAAAAATCAAAAGAGGGTATAAAAATAGAAAAAGAGAAAAAATAAAAAACCCCATGAAATAAACTTGGTTTGATTCATACTGTCTAAACATTATCAAACCCTTTAAATTTATGTTGATAGGATAGTGAATAAGTTTGGTCAAACATTCTAAATTTGGCCAAATTAGATAGGTTAGTGAATAAGGTTGGCCAAATAGTCTAATCTTGGCCAATTGTCTCATGTTAGAGTAATTATTGACCCAACAATTTAAGTTGGGTTGATGTGCTAGGTAACTAGATTAGAAACTAGGCTAGCATGTTTTATTTCAATAAAAGATTGCAAAAGGTTGATTAAATGCCTTTAAATTTGAGTTAATCTAATATGTTTTTGACCCCTTGATGACAAAATAAAGAAAGGAAAGCTAGCAAAGGCCCACAATATGTTTGTATCCTAATTCTATCAATATTTGACAGCTTTGGCGCTTTGTGGCTAAAGATCACACAATTCCCAACAGTTGATCTAGGCACACTCAGATCAGTGGTCAGCATTAAATATCAGACCCCCCGGACTTTTCTGCCTTTAACGGTGGGGGCGGGTCCGAGTTAGTGATTTTCTTGGCGTGGACCCTGCATAACATGTCAAATCCATATCAACTCAGACCCCCCTCACTCAATTTCTCTTACCACTTCCGCCCCCCCCTTCGATAATCTGCCTAACGACTCATCAATACCATTTTTCCTCATCCCGCCATCGTACCTCACCACCCTGTCACCACGTCACATCCTATCCACTCATTCCCCATTCAATATCCTCCACATCACATTCATCCATATGTTGGCCAATCAATGCCACTCCTCGTGACCATTACCTGTCCAACTCACCACCCGCTCCATAACGAGCACCTCCCTACACCATTTAACTCTATTATTTCACCATTCCTGCACTGTTCACCGATCCAGAGACAGTCGACACCATTGTTTCCCATTTCTAAGATTAATCGCCACCAAACTCACCATCAAGAGATGCCATCAAGCTGGGTAATCATAGACCATACCTGTTTCCATTTTCAGATCTTTGTTTGACTATGGTGCCCAAATCTAAATCCATTGAAACATAAACGTCCCTTCCTCCTCCCATTGACCTGGATCACGTCCCCCTGGCCAATAAAGATTACTGAATTGTAGAGCCGAAGTGTGAATTCGATTTCTTCGAATTATACTTCTAGCTCAAAGATATATTCCTAGACCATAGTGATGAGATCGGACTCTAGGAATCCAATCTCCCACTGTACATGTTTCCTCATACCTATCATTTCCCTAAGTTCGCCCTGAAGTGTCAATATCACTACCTTCCCAGCCAAAGGGCCATTATGTCTTCGTTTGGAGAAACTTTGTTCACCATCACTCCTGAAACAACAAACCAAATACTGCAAATACCCAGAAATGATTCTGCCTGCCCCTTCTCCATTGAAATTTTGATTGAACTGTATCAAAAACTTCCTTTCCCTCAGAGAGCCTGGATATTTGAAATCTTCTTACCAGAAGACGCAAAGTTTCCTAAAAAGAATCCCCCATATCCTTCTTCCATCTTCTCAGTCAAAGGAAACCAAATAATCTCCTCCCTATGTTGCCTCTTAGGATATTATTCTGATGAATGGGTAGATGAACCCATTTTGGGTTTTCTGTCCATTTTATCCATAGAAGAAAAGGCTACAACTCAATTTTATTATAGTCGGTTTCTAGATGACATTATACATGAACATATTTTCAAGTTCTTCACAGAGGGAATGTTCAGGTACTCCTCAGTGTTGGTGTACCTATTCCTCTTATTGCAGGCAGACATATTTTCCTTCACCCTTGAGAAGATGGATCAAAATGGAAATCCTCAATCGATAATTCTTGGACATCACTAGTGAGGAAGAACTCATTTGAATTCAACTTCAAACAGTTCATCGACAAGTTTTACCATCTAGTGGTGTGCATGCTCAACAGTATAATGGAACCAAGAATAAATGAGGAGGTCCATAGAATCCTCCACCTATTAGAATTAGCCAAAACATGGGACTGGTACCTTTACCAGAACCATACCGAAATTAGAGTGTATGGGTGTGAATTACCCCCATACAAAATCCCAAAGTACCTGCCTATTAAAATATTTTCCTTGGAATAGATCAGATAGATGATCAATTCTGATGATATCCACTTCATGGCATTCACAAAGAAGCAACAGCTCAAGATCAAAATCCAAATAGGTTCTTTCATATGCAAGAACAAGGCTACATGGGAAGAGGCCAACAATCTCTTAAAGGAAATGAATTTCGACCTAAGCTTCCCATGGCATTATGATTCCTGTGGAATTATAGCAAAAACAAGGCTTAGAAATAAGATCTCTCCTTATGCTCACGTACCAAAGCCTAAGATTGAAAATTTTATGAATCAGACAGAGTGGCAGGAAAATACTTTACCAAAGACAGAAGAGAACCCTTCACCTGCCAACATTTCACATACCAACACTCCTCAGGTGAAAAAAAAAAAAAGAGCCAGGAAAGAGATCTCACCTTCAGTCACAGATGTGTCAACTAAAGACTTCCAGGTTTACAAGAAGAGGACCAAGACTAGCCACAGACCAAACAGGTCTAGAGAAGAAGAAACTTAGTCCACAATAGTTATGGAGGGACCACATTCATCAACTTTATCAGGTAGCCAACATATAGTGTCCACATCCTCATCTAAGAAGAAAACATATACTACATTGTCAGCCAAGTCCTCACAGGAGCCATCAAGACTAAATATATTTGATAAGTACAACATGATCAAACATAAGAATGAACTCCTAACTAACAGCATATATGCCCAGTTCTGGAAGCAGACATCCATAGCTCAACATAAATTATTTTCTTCATTCGACACAGAGAAAGGAAGAATGCACATGGAATTATTACAGGCACAAGTCCCTCACCCCAAGACAACTTAAGTTACAAGATAACATCATTTGAGTTTGATGTGAAAGAAATTCATCCAACAGATCATATGGACATGCACAGGAAAACAGGGGAGATGATTGTGTACACCTTGAAAAATACATCCTTGATTGTTGCAAAATTGCAAGTCTCTTTAAACAATGTCCAGTCTTATTTGAAGCTAGAAAAGATATCTTCTTTAGCCAAGGATAATAAAATCAAATCCCTAGAGGAGATGGTATTAAAAATCAGTTATGGCCCATCCAATGTCAAGGCAGTCGAGGAACTACTAAAGAAGAAAAATGATGACATAACATTTATGAGGAAACAACTGAAACTTCAAGCCATTCACAAGCAAAGGAAATGGCTGAGAGTGAAGGCCACAAGGAGGAGATGTTGAAAATGATAATGAAGCAAAATGCACAGATAAAGGAGATGGAGGCCAAGCTGGATAAGTTAGTAAAATAGAAAGAACAAAGTGTGTTGATGGTTTTAATCCCACTAGATGTAGTTCCTCTCAGAGGAGTTAGTACAACAGTAGCCACAACAGCAGAAATTCCATCAGCCATCCCAGTGAAAGTTCCATATGCTTCTGAGAAATTAGTGAAGTCAATGGAGGACATGACCCTGCAAGGGGAAAAAATCAAAATATTGCAAGAAGAGATAAAAAACCTCCAGAAGTTTAAATCCATGTTCTAGGCTAGCTATAATACATAGATGCAAAAGTCACAAAGACTCACTCAAGAAATACATAAGATGTAAAGGGAGACTGTCATGGCCAAACACTATCTGAAGCTAAGGAAAACATCTGGATGGACATCAGAAATTCAATGACAGAGATATGGCCACTCATACAAATTATGTTTGAACACCATGAACTGGTCTTGAGATCTAGACAAGCAATTGACAAGATAAGGGAAGAATTAGGAGAGAGGCCTACAGAGGCCACTAAAATCATCAGGTTCTTAAACTCCGAGACCAGAGAGGAGTTATAGGCATTGGAAATTTAAGACAGGACAAAGACCATCCTTGAGGTCAAGAAGGTTTTGACCAATAAAGGATTGATGTTTCAACTAGGGGAGAAGGCCCATATGATGGACATTGGGATGCAAAGATGTTTTAGCAAGGTTGACACACTGCACAAGAAAGGGCTTCCAAAACTACTAGTGATAAATGATAAGCTCATCACTCTGTTAGACTACAAGTAGAATATCATCAAAGTGACAAAGGATGGGTCTAAATTTGCAGGCATACAAGGGAGCATTACTAGCAATGCTTTCTTAGAAACATTATAGTTGGACCTGAGCATCCAACATGAGATAAAATACATTTTCATCACAAAGCCTGCTTTTTCCAAGTGCACTGAGATGGACGAAACATACAAAAGGTTACGCAAGGTTTCCATCCCTGGAAAAAGAGGTGGGAAGACCTATGTGCTTTACTTGAGTAAAGGTGATGTGGATTTCCAAGTCAGCATGAGGAAAACAGTCAAGTCAAAGTAATGGATCACCAACTACTTTCCCCCAGAATCCTCAAGGATTCGAACAAATCATCAACATCCCTATTATTTTGTAATTTGTAATCTAGTTAGTTAGATTTTTTCTCCACAATATCCTAGTCATTTATGATAGGATCAAATGTAACTATTGTATAAATACTTCTCACTACGAAGTATTGAGGGTTGATTTTTGTGCCCAAGGAGCTATTTGTGAAATATTCTTGAAAGGATTGACCAGTAATAAAAAGGCTATTCACAGGATTCTTGTGTTGAACGTTGGTGATGTTTATATTTCTCTGTTAATGTTTATCTTTCTCTGTAATCATTATGTTTGTTGTTTCTAATCATTAAAAGGAAGTTAATGAACAAAAATTGCCTCATGCACTCTGTCTCTGGTATTTTAGTGATCTACATGTTATTCATCTGATATTAAGTAAAGAAATTATTAACTACTTATTTTTATCATTTGTTCTTTCTTTTCATCTCATTTAATTCTAATAGATCCAACATTCTCATTATCTCTTTCTGTGAAGGAACCTGATAAAATTGGTATCATATTCTAATCTTTAAAGCATACCCCATAACCCAATGGAAGTGTAATGCAATTCTTCATCCAATCTTATAAACAAACAAACAAACTTAGATTATTTTAACTTGCCTAATATTTAAAACCCAAACAAATCTAAATCATACAGAGAGATCCCTCTCTGAAACTGGTAGGGCTAGATCCCAGTTTGAAAAGCATTTTTGGTAAGTTGCCTCTGTCAATTTCTTCTTCCCTTGACAACCTTTGGGAATTACAGAGTGCTAACAACACCCAAAGAAGCACCATTGTCGGTACATCGATTTGAATATCAAAATTGAGGGACAACATGTTCAGGGAAATTCCTTTTAGTCCAAAGAAATATGGTCCACTTTTTAATATTATATTTTTGTCCTCTTTGTTCTCAAACAGAAAAGCAAAGAAACCTTGACCACAAAAGTAATGGTATAGATTTCCTATGATTAAAATTTTTAGGTTATTGCAAACAAAACCTCTATGGAAATGGGGGAAGGCCTCAATCCCATAAAGTGGAATTAATCTTGGCTTGGCCAAAGTCAAAGCCTTAAGACGAGTAGCCATCGAAGGAAGCATAATATAGGAATTTCTTCAATTTTCTTTACAAATTGGGATGGAGCTACCTTGGGCTTTATCAAATTCATAATTTTAGTAGCAAGGTCTTGAAAGGCCACAACCTCTAAGGAGGGGGTGAATGATTCCCCCCCTCCGAAGCCATAATGTTGAATCAATAAAGAGACACAAAGGATATCATAGATCTAGGGTTTCAAGTGAAGCCAATACGTTGAGCACTTGTATAACCCCTTTTTTTTTACCACTTTAATAGAAATAAAAATACACCATTGATTAAAATTATAAATTCTAATGGCTTATGTGGCATCAAAATACTCCTTGGACAACATTGGTAAAGCCAAATAGTCCACGAGTTTTCCAATACATCTCCATCTTGCAATTAATTGTTCTACAAGCATTGACATCAACTACCATCATCTAAAGACATGTTAGGACACCTTCTTTCATCTCACTATCGAAATGAAAGTTACATGAGTAAGCATAGGTAAGGTTGAGAAAAAGTGATGGTGCATGAATGGGCTGCTGAAGCATTCTTTTCCATCAACTATTAATCAAATCCTAGATCATATTGTATTTTTAGTATCCAAAGTTACCCTTACCCACATAATAATATTGGATAGCTTCTTTGGCTCCATACATGGCCTCATACAAGTATCCCATTACAGGCTTATCCCTATCAACCAAGCAAAGATCATTTACCAAAGGTTTTCCAATTGTGCAAAATTCTTGCACTCCTTCCCATAAGGAATTGGTGTACACTAGTTTAGCAATAGATTTCCCATCTTCTATTGTGTTAACTGCACAATCATGTAACTCATCATAAACAAACATATACTTCAAATCAAACTAACATTGGAGCATAGACTGAAGAGAAATTATGTTGCTAGCAAAATTCTTGATTTAAGACGCAACAACTTTCTATTTCTTGTGAATTTCCTCTTGAGGCTAAGAACAAATGCATGGTTATATACTAATTTTGCGATGCTCCTAGCATGATCCATGACCTATCTAATGAAGGATATTTTTCCCACATCCTTAAGAAACAAATTGATGTAATGGGTAGCACATGGAGTCCAGAACACTATGGGGTGTCTCTCCATTAGCAAATTTCCAATAGCCACACAATTGGTTTCATGATTTGTTATTATTTGCACAACATGTTGCAAACCAATCTCTCAAATGAAGCCATCCATGAATTCACACAACAATGTTGCATATTTAACATGAATCAATGAATTTAATAAACATTGTATCCCTAAGATGATGTACTAAGAAATTAATGAAGGTCATACCCTTCCCCTCTATCCAATCATTAGACGTCATCGTGCATCTAGTGGCCTCCGATGACTTCTTTAGGTCCTCCAATCTAGTATTGATGTCATTCTTTTCCACTTGAAGAATTGGCCCCATAAATCCTCATAGGTTGGGCACTTATACCCTAGGAAAACAATAGTGATAACACCATTGAATGGAAAAATGGATTGGTCCTTGTAATGTTCAAAGTTATGTTGAATATACCTCCCCACAACCTTGTATTCTTCTTGATTCTCTTTTTTTTTAACAATTAATCAAATGGAAGGTTGTGCCCCATCTCTAGTTATTGGAAAAAAGAAATTTAAGATCCTCATGGAAGGTGAATTTTTGGAGTCCCTCTCACTACCTTCAGTCCCATATATGCATGTGGTTCTTGAGGATCTAACCACTCTATTAACAACAAGTTCAACTTCAATTGTGGTTGCCTCTTCCTTATTTTTATCCTTCATAAATCGCATTGTGGGAAGAACACATAATACCATGGGTTGATGCAATATTGTAACAACCCTAGTTGAATATATGCTTAGGGATTATTAAGTAAAAATTTATTAGGTAATTAATTTTTCTAACATGTTATTAACTAAACAAAGATTGGTATAATGATATTAATTAAATATTTATTAATTAATTAAATGTT
>SNQJ01S0045105.1:69700-81629 GCA_010110895.2 Picea sitchensis
GAGTAACCCTTATCATGTCTCTTTCTCTTTGCAAGCAGCTTCCTTAATGTCGATGCCCTTACAACCCTTTATGAATCAATATGAAGGAGGATACTATCCTATTGCACAGGGACAGGGTGTAAACCAGGATCCTTCCTGGCCTGCAATTTATCAAAACCAATCTTTCCTTGGACCTTGCTCTCAAATGCCACAATTCACTACCGCCACAAGTCCAGTCACTACGTGTCATACTGGAATTATATCACCAACCTCTGCTAGTCATGTTGGAGATTGGTCGAAAACCTCTGTGAGTCATGTTGAAGACCTGCAACCAACCGCTACAAGTCATGTTGGGGGCACAAGTCCAATCATTGTGTGTCATACTAGCAGTATATCACCAACCACTGCTAGTCATGTTGGAGATTGGTCGACAACCTCTGCGAGTCATGTTGAAGACCTACAACCATCCACTGCAAGTCATGCTAGGGGCACATGTCTAGTCACTTCTAGTCACACTGCACATCCATCACAAACCTATTCTATTCATGTTGGGGTTCCATCACCAACCTCTACTAGTCATGTTGGATATTTTCTACTAGCCTCTACAAGTCATTGCTGTAGGTGAATCCCCCTACGGACAAGTGGATAATCTCTTGGTACTTAGACTCCTAAGGCCAATATAGAAAGTGATTAACATGGACACTGACTTCCTTTTATATCTAATCAAGTTAATGAAAGAAAGAGAAGGAGAAAGATATGTACCTTATGAATGACATTTGTCCTTGCAAAGTCCAGGTTGAGCTTCGATCTTGAGATCCTTGATAGGTCCTACAAAACAAACAAATATACAATGGACTTCCTACTCTACTGAGATTAGCTCAATCATAGATCCATCTATTGTAGACAAACTTATATGGAACAAACACAACTTTGAAAGAAACATGCCAAGCATTGATTATATTAATGAGAACAAGTAAAAGTACTTACAATCCTTTGAATGAAGGTGTAGCAGCCTCTTCTAGTTCTCCTTGTCCAACCCTTTACTCAATCTATCTCCACTGATTTCTTTGAGGGAATCTCACTCATGATATCATAAGTTTGATGTAATTCAAATTTTCCATTGTGTAACAACCCTAGTTGAATATATGCTTAGGGATTATTAAGTAAAAATTTATTAGGTAATTAATTTTTCTAACATGTTATTAACTAAACAAAGATTGGTATAATGATATTAATTAAATATTTATTAATTAATTAAATGTTATAATTTTGATTAATTAATTAATTAATTAATTACCTATTACATTCAATGACATGGGTATTAAATTTAAGAGGGTTAATAAATTTAATTGTTTAATTAAAGGATTACGTATACGAAGGGGATAAGAAAAATTAAATGTAAGGAGAAGAAACATTAATAATTGGATAAGACATTAGCTAAGAGGATAAGACAATAAATGTATGAATAAGGAAAGGAATGGGGAGGAAAGGGTTGGTGAAGGAGGGATATGATGGGAGGAGGCTTACGGAAGAAGGGATTATTTTTTTTGGGTTCTCTTGGATTTTCTGGTGGGGAGTTTGAGTTCTGTAGTCGGGGGGAAGGATCATTACGGGGGGCATGAGTTTGTTGGGGGTTTTGGGCATGGGGGCCAAGATAGCCTTACGGTATCTTGGATCTAGGAAGCCAGACAGGCTGCTCCTAGCTGGCAGGGAGGAAACATGGTTTGGGTAGAGTGATCAGTGCATCAAGCAACGGCAAGGAAACAACAAGGAAGCAGAGAAGGGACAATCATACTAGCAGAAATTAGCATCAAAATCAGGTAATTTGTTATGAAAGTGCTAGAAGTGTTTTTTTTTTTTTTATGTTGTAGTTAAATCTTAATCTCTGTTGAATATTGTGTATATGTTGGTGATTAAGTTATTTGTGTGATTGAAATGAATTATATCAAAATTAGTATTTACAGGCACTACACATGGTAGCAGAACCCTGGTTCAAAATCTAGAACCAAGGGCCTACCTACCTACCTACCCACCTAGAATTTACCCACCCAGAATTTAAGCACTTTTGTTTAGTTATGGTGAAACAACCAGAAACCCTTTAATTAGATAAATCTGGTCCAAGCTCCAACCACACCTAACCTGCAAGCCAAGTATACATTTTGATTTAGTATATACATAGATCTATATATCAACAATATGCCCAATTGAAATTAGTATAATTCTATACATATTGAAAACCACAAAAAAACAAAATGTACAATATAGTCAGGGACTGTATCTTCACTTGTTTTGTTCTTGCCAATGTTAATTCGAAGAATGCCAGGACCTGCTTTTCCTCTAGGTTATGCTGCTCTATTTTTGTAGGCAAAGCCTGTTAATATCAAAAATTCTATTTCATCTTGCATCTTCTCTTTATACTGTTCTTCCAACTCCATTTCCATTTCTCGACATTTTTCTTGCAATAGTTGCAACTCGCTTGCAGTTGCCTCAGGAAGCCCCTCAACTTCTTTCAGTTTAATCGGTTGATTCTGACATTGGGATTCAAGCTCTTCCACTTTCATATGTTCAAATAATGCTCTCTTGTTTCCTGCTTCAAGCTCCTCTTGTAGTGATTTCAGTTTTTCATTGATCTTGTTGAGTTCCATTTTCCAAGATGAACATTTTGTTGTTGTCTTTTCTTCAATATGAGAACCATTAGGCATATCATCCACCACATTATTCTCATGCCAATGCTTACTTTCAGTGTGTTTTGGGGAACTACTGTTGTGTTCAGAATCTGCCATCCATAATGATTCAACTCTCGTCGCTAGATCCTTTATTTTTTGAAGTTCTGTAGCAAAACCAACAATATCAATTTCCTTGGTAAAAGACAATCTCATTTTTAAATTTGCACATTGTTCTTTAAAATTTTTTACAAAGGTGATGGTAAGCTCATTGAAAAATAAAGATAATGAAAAGAAAGCAGACTCAAACTATCCTCCACAACACAAAGGGAAAAAATGCTTAATAAAATGTTAAAAACGTAAAAGCTATAGTAACAATACAATAAAGAAGATTCAACAAAACCTGCACAATCGAATCATTGCCTTCATGACACCAAAGTGCCAGAGTTGTATGGTTGCTTTATCAATTGTGAACCACAATGAGGGTCTGTGGTAAAACAAAATTTATGTTACCATGAATGAATGCAAAATCAATTCAAGTGGATACTTTCAATCACTTTTCAGTCAATCATCTACCATATAAGGCACAAACATATTGACTACCAAATGGTACATAAGAGGAAAGAATTAAAAACTAATTCTTAAATGGGATATTGAAGATGAAATACAAAAGATTCATAAACAATTAAAACAAATGAACTAGGTAGTTGAATTTGGTTTCTTCTCCATCATAACATGGATCTGATGCTCTACTATTATGTTGTACTAGTACATCAGCCATTGTAGCGCACAAGTGACCTAGTCTAAACCTAAGCCAGATCACATAATCAAATAAAATGGACTACATATCAAGCTACACATGCACCAAGTCCACAAACAAACAAATAAACCATACATAAATCGCAGAACCAAGTGCCAAACCCATAGGTTCTTTGTGCTCAACACAACTCCAATCACATATCATATAACCAAACTATAATTCCAAACTCCAAGTATACATGCCAAGCACAAGTCAACATACAAAGCAATGCACTAAGAACCAACGCTATACAACAGTACACATCAAACCAACACACTTGTCACCAAAGCAAAGTGCAGTGGCCAAGCCCAAGCCCAATGTTAAGCGCCAGCGCTGAACATTTATTATCAAATCAAACCACTAACCCATATACAAACACGTATCCAACAACCCAATGTTAAGTTCCAAACAAAACTAAGCAACAAGGATGAGGAGTTCACGAGGGTAGATCAGTCGTATGACAAACACGAACCAATAGATTAGTCGTATGACAAACACAAACCAACAGATTAGTCATCAACATGTGCAATAGCACCACTATATTCCCATCCCTCTTTAGATGTGTTGCTCCTCACTCACTCAACTTTCGAGTCCAAGTTTTAAATAATGATGGGCTTAGCGATTGTCTTGCATCAGAGTCCGAGATAAACAAAATGCGAATGCATTTAAAATGTTGACGGGAGGACGTTGTTCTATGAGAAACCCTTCATGACCTCAACTTTACACCTGTTGATCTCATACCCTCAGACAGACTGTGGATGGAACAGACTACAAACGACCCAACTTGAGTGAATGCAAAAAAAAAAGGGGGGGAAGAAAGACGTGGTAGAAACATGCACTGGAAACCAGAAATCGCAAAGAAACCCTAGCATGCAAAGAGGATGCAAGGAATCTTTGAAGGAATGGGGCCATTCTTTCCTCCATCGCACACCTCCGCGGCCATCTCACCACCTCTGCGGCCATCTCCTCCACGATTATCCATTCCCCAAATTCAAATCCGAGCAGGCGGTAGAGCTGGGAGACGGAAGCCATGAGTCCCTCGCTCGACTTACTACCATCACAGACTCTTACAGTTATCGAACCCATGGAATCAACTCAACACAGGTTAGAATCAACCACAACAAAAGTTAAATACACGTGACAAACTGTTAGCGTCGGAAGTCACTCCTGGATTTCTTGCAGAAGCAGAGCCCGACACCCATAAGTTTAATGTCACGATTTGTTTATAAAGGGGTGATCAAATGGAGATAAAGACTCGAGGAGATATTAGTCTAACTCAAGGACTGGGTCTGGTACGTAAGTAACAAAGGACGTCTCGAGCTAACTTCAGCCATTGGGTTGATTAAAATATGAACAACTGGAAGACTTAGTAATAAAGGTGAACAAACAACTTTGGGCAACAGGCTTTCGACAGTTTGCAGAAGAAAGACTCTGAATGCAAGATCCTCTTGGTTCAGGGTCTCAAGAGACTGAAAGGGGACTTGACTAGATCCTCCAATTCCAAGTCACTCAGCGCTGGGAAAATCACAAGAATTGATTAGATATAGAGAAACTATTACAATGATCCATTAAAAAATCATCCTATAATAGCTACAGCTCGACTAGATCCTCCAATTCCGAGCTGCTCTAACACTGTGTAAACAAAGATATGAAAGAAACTAGCATTCATAAGGCAAGAAGTCTCAAAAGTCCATACATAACCAGGTTATCAGTGATTCCTTAAAGCTTTACAACTGAGAGCTCTGCTCAAACATCACTCCTTTGAAAAATATCAAAACTAAGTATATATACTCCTAAAACATTTTCCCAACAGAGGCGTCTTAGACTTTCAGGATGGGGCGTCTCTTCAATCAAGTCTGGCCTGCACTCCTCTGTCATACGCCACCTTAACTCTGCACGGCTCATGCTAAGGGGTAGTTGAGCCCTTAAATGCTGAATTAGTGTGCGCAAACTTCCCTGGTGAGTCGAGGACATCGGCATGGCTTCTGTGGGAAAACCAGTACAGAGGACCATCTCAGGCAGACTTCCTGCCGGGACATCCATACCTTGCAATTAATGAGTGAGGCGAGGTTTCAACCACCCTCTCTCTTCTTCATTCACTCCGAGAAGGTATCAGGATTGAGATCAAGTTGAACTGGCACCTGGAGAACACAGTGATCCCTTCTGCAGCAAAACCCGACGCTTCAGCCCTTTGCACAGTTCTTTCTATCACCCCCATGTGACCACGGGCTGGGACCCTGTGCCTATATTCAAAGGCGCTTTCGGCACTTCGCGTCTCATGGATGTAAGGAGCTAGTCCTTATTCTTCAAAGTCGTGATGGGAGAAAAGGTGAGGAACCTAATCATGCACCACGTGTCCCTCTGGATGGACGACCTTGATCATCTCGACAATACTGTGGGCCTGGGTCCTGGACGCCTTCGGCACTTCGCGTCTCGCGGCTGGGAGGAGCTAGTCCTTGTGCTTCAAAGTCGATGGGTGAAAAGGCGAGGAGCCTAATTGTGCACCACGTGTCCCTCTGGATGGATGGCCTTGATCATCTCGGCAATACTGTGGGCCTAGGTCCTAGACGCCTTCGACACTTCGTGTCTCACGGCTGGGAGGAGCTAGTCCTTATGCTTCAAAGTCGCGATGGGCGAAAAGGCAAGGATCCTAATCGTGCACCGCGTGTCCCTCTGAATGGATGGCTGAGATATTCTCGGAAATACTGTGTAGCTCTTTTATTGTCGGTGCCCTCCACACGTAACCGTCGGCTAGAGCTTAAGTGCTAACACCTCTCGCAACTCACAACCTCGCGAGTTGGAGTGTCAAACCTTGGCACTCTCCCTCCACAAAATCCCGAGAGGCGATGGCTCTTTTCCTTTCCACAATTCTTGTGACTCGCGATCTTGCACAACCAAAGGATATGGTCCGCCCTCTGAACTCACGAACCCCGAGTTCAAGAAATGAACTTGCACATCAACTGATCACGATCAACGACCCTCGTTACCTCGCGAGTTCTCCATGGAGACTTCTGACCATTCACCTCTTTAAAAACTTCTACGCTATAGTTGGCATGACTTGACTGACTGCAATTACCCACCAACCGTTGATCTGCTTCACAAAATAGACTTTGGATGATGCTGACGACAGCTTGCCCGCTCGCTTGACTTTCTATTTGGAAAAATAGGGATTCTCCCATGTTGCACTTGAGCATTCCGTGCAACTTGCATACTCGAATGCTCTCGAGCCCATGACAAGAATTATCGCTAACATTAGGCTCCATGGGGGATAGAGTCATCCCTGTGATGCTCTAAGAACTCCTTCTGCAGCTTCAATGCCTTGCTATTGGGCTATGGAGTCACCTACTAAGCTGAAACACTAAAAATAAAAACAAAGAACAAAAAAGGCAATATTTACAAGACATAGGAGCCACCGTGGGCTTAGACAAAACATTTCTTCAGAAAATGCCCATTCACTGGGCTGAAAACTTCTTTACCCTACAAATCCTGCAACCTGTACGTGTTATTTGAGAAGGCCTCAGAGATTCTGAAGGGCCGGATCCACAGGGCTTCAAATTTTCCATGCTTGCCCTTGTCTTGCTTAGGAGCATCCAATTTCAGTATTAGGTCCCCTATCTGGAACTCCTCCTTCTTGGATTTCCTATCAAAAACTTGCTTGATCATCTGCTGATGGTCTTGAATTTTGTCCACTGTCTGCTCCCTAGCTTGTTGGACTTCCACTAGTTGATGAATCCTTTTGATCATGTCATCACGTTCCTCCTGATGGTCCTGGAGGAAGTTCGATATAGGGAGGGCTAACTGAGAGGGGAAAACAGCCTCCACTCCATAGACTAATTGGAAAGGAGAGACACTGATAGATATCTTCATGGTCACTCGGTCGGCCCATAGAGAAAATTTTAATTTGGAATGCCAGGCCTTCTGGTTGTCTTCCAACAACCTTTTGATGATCCTTATCAAGATTTTGTTGGAGAATTCTGCTAAGTCATTGTCCTGTGGATAGTATGGGATGGAGTGAATCAGTTTGATCTTGAACTGTTCACATAACTTGGCTAATGGTTCAGACTCGAAAGTTTCTGCATTATCAGCGACAATCTTATTTGGGCAGCCGAACCTTGTGATGAGGTCCTCCAGGAACCCAATGATTACCTTGTGGGAAGCACTCCTGGTAGGGATAGCTTCAATCCACTTGGTAAATAAATCTGTAGCAGTCAGGATCCACCTGTGCTGCCCACTGAAAGCAGGGTGAATTTCCCCAATGAAGTCTAGGCCCCACTACTGGAAAGGTCCCGAAACCACCACCGGATTTAATGGCARAGACTTGAGCTGCTGCTTTCCTGCAAATTTTTGACATTTGATGCAGGCCCTGACCCTTTCACAGACGTCAGTGAACATGGTAGGCCAGTAATATCCAGCCCTGAGGATTTTGTGGGCTGTGGCTTTCCAGGAATAGTGCCCTCCACAGCGACCGCTATGAAATTCAACCATGATCATTTTGGCCTCTGGTGGACTCATGCATTTTAAAATCACCCCCAGGGGGTCTTTCCAATATAACATTTGATCGATCAGGTAGTATTTGACTACCTTGAGCTTTAGAGCTTGTTCTTTGCTTCTTTGCAGGTCGTCCGGAGGTCGCATCTCCTGCAAAACGTATATGACATCCTTATACCAAGGACATCGAGCTAATGGGGGCTCTCTTCGAGGGTCTATTTCAAACAACCGACTTTGTAGGATTCCTGAGCATTCGTTTATGAAACTTATCCCCAGAGATTGGCAATTTGCTTCAGCCAACAGTTTGTCTAAACCTTGACCTTTGATCAATTTGGTGGGCCTTATTTCCAGGTCAAACTCCAGGATTTTCGCTATCCATTTACTTCTTCTCCCATCTATATCAGGCTGAATAAGAATGTCTTTAACAATAGTTGAGGGGACATAAGCGATGATCTTTGACTGTAGGACATAGGTTCTAAAAGATTTGAGATATTTTACTACAGCATAAGCCTGCTTCTCCATAGCGTCATACCTGACTTCGACATCCCTCAATGCTCGGCTGAAATAAGCAATAGGCTGCTCTAGCCAAATGTTGTTTGTCTGTTTGTCAGGTGAGGCAAAAGAGAAAATAAGGAAATCCTTTGAGTAGTCGGGATTGATAAGCATGGGAGCTTCAGTCAGGGCCTTCTTGATTTGTTCAAAGGAATGTCATGATTGAGGGGTCCACCTTACTTCATTCTCTTTCTTTAACATGGTTGTTATAAGATTTACCTCCTCAACAAAGTTAGGCACAAACCTCCTCAGAAAATTAATTTTACGGAGGAAAGATTGGACCTCCTTCTTGGACCTCGGGATTGGTAAGGCTTGTATCACCTCAACTCTGCTGGGGTCAATCCTGACTCCTTCTGCTGATACTATGTGGCCTAGTAACTTTCCCTCCTTCATGGCGAACATAGATTTCTTGGGATTTAGTGAAATGCCAAACTTTCTACATTTCAAGAAAACCTTCCTCAGATGGCGACGATGTTCCTTATTAGATTTTGAAAACACTGTGATGTCATCCAGATAAATGACCACAAATTTATCCTTTTCCCCAATGAAAGCTATATCCATGGCGCGCTGGAATGTTGCCCCTGCATTCATTAATCCAAACGGCATCTTGGAATACATGAATGTGCCCCATGGAGTGATGAACGTTGTCTTTTCCCTGTCCTTAGTCAGAATGGAGACTTGATTGTAGCCAGAGAAACCATCAATCATGGATATTCTAGATGCTCTTGTTACCCTTTGCAGTATATGTTCCATATTTGGCAAAGGGTAGTTATCCTTTCGTGAGCTCCTGTTTAGGTTTCTGAAGTCTACACAGAGTCAGATTTCTCCATTCTTTTTCCTTACTGGCACCAAGTTGGCCACCCATTCTAAATATCTCAGTGGTACAATGGTCTGAGCTTGAAGCAGCTTTTTCACTTCCCTCTCCATGATAGGCAGCAACATAGGGTTGATCTGTCTCAGCTTCTGCCTAAATGGCTTCGCCTCCTCTTTTAATGGAATTTTATGCTCGATGACAGAGATGTCATAGGTTTTGAGGTCTTCGTAGGTCTAGGCAAACACATCATGAAATTCCCTCAAAAGTCCAGTGTATTCAGACCTCTGCTCCTTTGTTAGACTTCTTGACAATTTGACAAACTTGGGCTCACTCTCAGTCCCAATGTTGCACCGAATAGTACCAGTTTCATCCTCTGAGGTTTCTCCCTTTAACGACACATCATTTCTATCAAAAATCCTTTCCAAAGGAACCAGTCCCCTTGGAATATGATTGTTGGGAAGCTATACAATGTTATGCTCTGCAATCTTATTTAGAAAAGTACCCCCATGAAGCTTTTCTTCAGAGACAAAATCTTGGTCGATATACATCTCTGAAAATTCTTCGACAGTCTCCAAGAACTTCTTGATTTCGAGATCATCCTTGAATACCTTCCAATGTTTGACGTTGTCAGGTATGGAGAGCATGTATTTCACTTCCACATCGTATATAAATTTAGGGGGCAAGGGTACTTTAAAATTACTTGCTGATGCAACCAAGGAATCTGCCACTGTGTTCTTCTCTCTTGGGATGAAAGAAATGTTAAAAGCTGAGAAGAAACTGTCAACAAGGTCCCACACCTCATTTCTGTAGCTTCTAAGTCGAGGATGCTTAGCCTGATAAGCGTTTCTAATCTGTTGGACTACCAACTCTGCATCATCGAACACTGCTACATCCTCAATTCTCATTTCCTTTGCGGCTCTTAACCCCACGACAAGAGCTTCATACTCTGCCACATTATTGGTAGCTTCAAATTCTAATTTGTATGACAGAGATATGATTTCTTGAGAAGGTGACACAAAAATCACCCCATCTCCAGCACCTTCCCTAGAAGAGGCTCCATCAAAGAACATTTTCCAAACGGGGGTGATGGAGGGAGGAAATTTAGGGGAAATGGTGGACTGTTTTCTAAGTTTGAGAGGAGGCTCAGGGGCATGGGTGAGCTGTAGTAAACTGGAGCCTAAATCAGTGTCCAAGGCAAAGATAGGATGATTGGTAGGGTTGGCTTCGTCGCTGATTATATAGGCTAGTTGAGTTTCTCTGTATAGTCTTCTATGCTCTCCTCCAAACACTGGAATGGTAGCATATGTGAGGTCCATCTACAAGGTTCCCCCCAGTATTTTTATCCAAGATCTTGATAACAACATACTGAACTTAGGGGGGACATCGGCCACTACAATTTCCATGACCACACTTTTCATGGGCAGTTGAAACAAGGTCACGACCAGGTCTTTGATAAATCCTAGGCACTGAACCTTCCTGGAGTCAAAGGAATAGAGGTCATGATAGGCTTGGGTAACTTCTAGCCCTAACACCTCCATGAAGGTTTTGGGCATGAGGTTGTGAGAAGTCTCTGAATCCATCAAGCAGTTGTGCAGTACTTTATCATGTATGTTCAGGGAGGTGTAGAAAGGAGGGGATGAGTCATCTCTGTCTTCTACCACAGGGCCTAGAATAACTGCAGGGTTTTCATCCTGGAGGTTTATGGAGTTTGCAGGAAGGCATGAAGCTTTGGATTGTAAAATCTCAGAGAAGCATTTTTTAAATTCCCCATGTTTAATTATCTCGGTGAGGGGTACAGGGATTTTGATCTTTTGAGACTCATGCTCGAAACTAAAAGAAGTTGTAAGCTTTGGGATTTCTCTAGTTTCAGGAACATGATTGTGGACAATGGGAGAGAGGGGTTGAGCCTTCTTACCTCTGTGGTTGTCTGCTACTTCATTAGAAGGTTTCTCCATTCTAGTGGACTGCTCAGGAATATCAGTTGTTGTTGTCCTTTTGTCACACCTCAGGTTATACCTGCCTCGGCCACCGCTAGCCTTGTCTCCCTTGATCAATTCATTTAGCTGACTATCCATGAGAGATTCCTTGTATGCTGATTGAGTGAGATGAGGAAAAGGAGGAGTGTCTATGAAGCAGTGGATTTCAGGATCAAGCTCATATATTTCCCCTTCTTCCCCCTCGGCCACAAAATTGTTTTGGAAAGGGGCCTGAATTTTCTGGTCTTCTCTGTCTCTTCCCCTCTCTCTTTGCACATTCGGGGGAGTAAAATTGTTCAGCCTCCTGAAACCTCCTTTTTTTTCGGTGTTCTGAGGGCCCTTGTATGTCTGCCTCCCCTCGACCTTCATTCTCTCCATCTCTGCAGACAGAGACTTCACCATCTTGTTCAGTTCATCCACTTGAGGGTGGGGCACCGATGATACAGAAGTTGAGGTTTCTGACCTTCCCTTTCTTCTATCTACGTCGGCCTTGCTCCTCAGTCTGTCAGCTGCTAACACATTAGATTCCACCTCTATGGACGCATATTTCATTTGATCCAAGGAGGTGGCTCTTCTTTCTCTAAATAACAGGCAGAAATCAGGGCCAAACGCACTAGCATAAGAAATTTTGGCAGAGGCTTCTGAAGGCTTTATCTCG
>SNQJ01S0045105.1:91475-101580 GCA_010110895.2 Picea sitchensis
CATGTCCAAATACCTTTATCAATCTTGTGGTCCAAAACCCATGACTAGGGTTGACATCAATGACAAAAATCAATCTTCCAACATGGCACTCATCAAAGGAGGAGTGAGATCGACCGATGATAGAATCAGATCGAACACTTGGGTTTCATTCTCCAAGGGGAGAATGGGATCGACAGGTGGAAATGGATCGACTTCTTTGGTGTCACTCTCAAACGGGAGAGTGTGGTTGACCGAGGATCAAAACAGATCGACTACTTGGGTTACACTCTTTTGATGAAGAGTAGGGCTAATCAATGATGGAACTGGATCAACTACTTGGGTTTGTGGTTCAATCGAGGAGGAAACTAGATCGACCACCTGATCAACCGGATTGATCGGGGATGGAACTGGATTAACAAGTCTATCAACTAACGATGGGTTTGGGGAAAGCTTATGATAACCTTTTGGAAGTTGAAGTTTTTCCAAAAGAGAAGAAGCCTCATCCATATGAGGACAAAGGTGAGAATAATGATCACCTTTGCATAACATGCAAGGGACTTTGACAGTTATCTTCTTCTTACCAACCTTAATGTCACTAGTTGATGGGGTATCACCGGCATGACAAGCAAAGGCCGATGACATGGAGGACCACATTTCTAAGACCTTGGGAATACCAGGGAAATCCCTCAGAAAATGGTCACCCTTACAAAGACTGCAAGGGAATTTGGGTTGCGGATTCTTCATTTTAATCTTGTTGACCTCATCAACACTCCCAATACTATTAACAGTAGTTGGTTACTGGGATTCAACATCTGATGTTGTTGGAGCCTTGGTCCCTTTCAGGCTCTTCTTCTTCTTCTCTTTCCATTTCTTCTTCTTTTGATCAACTTGGCTACTTTCTTTAGAGCTTTCACTAGACGAAGAACAAGAAAGGGAAGGAGACTTAATGGGTGAAGAAGGTGAAAATTTGACATGAGGTTGATGTGTGGGTGGTGTACTGACATATAAAGTATTAGGTGTAGTTGAAACATTGGGAGGATTTGAGATCATCGGAGTGGAGAACAACCAAACTAGTAATCTGATGGTGAGTCCCAGAAGACTCGGTGTGGCAATGTACGGAGGACCAAAGTTTCCAAAAGAAGGAATGGTATAAGTTTCCCCAGGTGAAGGGGTTCCTCCATTGGTACTCTCAGGATTGGATGCCATTAACAATAACTCGACCTAAGGTCCACTAATTAATACAACCAACAAACTCTATGAATCTAAGAATAAAACAATCAAACAAGCCTTTCCACAATGAAACCATTAGTTGGTGATGAAATCCAACGTTGTGAGATCAAAATAGTAAGAGGCAGGGATAGAGTGGGTGGATCAGTTACATTGGTGACCTGTTTAATGGACTTACGCCTTGGTGCAATCTTCCACACAGTAATTGTGGATTTACCCTCCAAGGAGCCCGAGTGAGTTAGACCAACGTCTGTTCCAGGTACAGTGAGACTTCCCTTCACCGTCACCTTGTGTGGGACCCGAAAGATTATGGCTACTAAGGTCCCCAATTTGCAGTCAGCCCCTGGGTGGGTACATTCGATAGTTTTATTTGAACGTATGGGAAGGATAACAAGTATGAAATCAACTCGAGAGGCTTCCACACATAATCTTGGGTATACCTTCAAGTGACCCCCAATATACGATCCGACCACTACAAAGAGTTGAATCACGGAGGGATAATCTCCGTAACTCACCTGAATGAAACCTCATGCGTAAACCCTATGTGAGAGGGGGATCCCATAAATCCTATACGACAATTGGATTTTCTCTCCCTATCGCAAGATGCTAAGTTTTTTTGATAGATTTGGAAAGTTATCCTTTCAACCTATTCCAAAGCCCTACACCTTAAACTAATGTAGGTTTGCTAACAAAGATGTAAAAAGTCTGATAAATTTTAGTTAAGAGTTGATTTTAGTGGTTGTTGTTTACTCAGAGGTGTATGAGAGTGAAGACTAATGATATTATGACTCAGTTCCAAAAACATGCGTAAGAAATGATAAGCAATCTTTTCTTTCAATGAATGTCTAATTATGGGAAGGAGAAAGATTTTCCTTTCACTGTCAAACACTAAGATAAAATGATTTCATGCAATAGTCCTCAATAAGGAATCCACTGCAATGCTAAAATGGTTGTATGTGACTGATAACCAATAGATGTAAAGATTCCTACACTAATCGGACTTCAAGATTTGTGAGATTTAAGCAATCTGGAAGAAAACTTCAGATAAACCAAAATACACCCTTGTTATGATCAAACAAGAAACAGAAAGCCAAAAACTCAAAAGGAAGGAGAAATATCTTGGACAAGATGAATCAAAGATCAAAAAGAAAGTGCAAAAGACCTTTGAAACTCCTTACAAAGTTTTCACTCAATCCGATAAACGAGATCAAAATGACAAATTGACTATGAATCGTCAAGGACAATGAGTTATTGGAAAGTAAGGAAAAATGTCAAAAAATCCAAACAATAGATGATGAATCCTTAGAAAACAAGGTGGTTTGAGGGCCAAACAAGGAAAAACTAATATAGCATGAATCCTGAGCAGATGAATCAACAAAAAGACTGATAAAAAACCAATTTTCAAGAAGATTGTTTGCAAAAAATGGGGTATTGCTCCCCCATAAGGGGACACAAAGCACTCCAACACTCTGTGGAACACTGTAAGGGAGTGCCAATGCTATGGTGCTAAGGGCAGGGGAGCGCTCTGCTGCAAAAACTCAGAGAAATGCCCAGAAACTAAAAACAAATCAGGAAAAATGAAAAATTTTGTGTTTAAGATAAATCCAAGAGCCAACAATCAAACCTAAGGATTAGAGACATTCATGGAGAAGGTCAAATTAGTGGGAAAAGAAAGACATGACAAGACCTAGGAAAGGAAACAAATCAGATCTCCTCCCCAGTGGAGTCACCAATTTCTATTGAAGGTGAATCCCCCATAAGGGGACACAGAGCGCTCCAACACTCCATGTAACATTGTAAGGGAGTGTAAATGCCCTTGTGCCAAGGGAAAGGAAACTCTCTACTACAAAAACTCAAACTTTTGTGCAGAAAATAAAAATAATCAGGAAAAATGAAAAACTCTAGTGTGTAAGATGAACCAAATGCCAACAATAATATCTATATATTAGAGACATATCATGGAGAAGTTCAAGTGAGTGGGAAAAGGGATAAAACAAAATCTGGGAAAAGAAAAAAAAACCGGAGCTCCTCCCTAGTGGAGTCGCCAATATCTGTTGTAGGTGAATCCCCCTACAGACAACTGGATTCCCTCTTGGTATTTAGACTTCTAAGGCCAATACATAAAGTGTTTAACATGGACACTGACTTCCTTTTAGATATAATCATGCTAATGAAAGAAAGAGAAGGAGAAATATATGTACCTTATGAACGATGTTTGTCCTTGCAAAGTCCAGTCTGAGCTTCGATCTGGAGCTCCTTGATAGGTCCTACAAAACAAATAAAAATATAATGGAATTCCTACTCTACTGATATTATCTCAATCATAGATCCATATACTACATACAAACTTATATGGAACAAGCACAAGTTTGAAAGAAACAGGCCAAGCATTGATTATATTAATGAGAACAAGTAAAAGTACTTACAATCCTTTGAATGAAGGTGCAACAACCTCTTCCAGTTCTCCTTGTCCAACCCCTTTACTCAGTAAATCTCCATTGATTTCTTTGAGGGAATCTCACTCATGAGATCATAAGTTTGATGTAATTCGAATTTTCCATTGTCAATACCACTTACAGGATCATAAGTTTGGTATCAATCTCAATTCTCCATTCTTCCTTTCACCATGAGAAGGCCTCCTTATATAACCTTGGAGGAGTCCAACCAATTGAGAGATCTTTGGGATGAGTTGAGTATTCCTCTCATTCAGTTGAGGATCTCCCCTAAGATCATGCCTTGACAATCTATTCGAATCCAACTACCTTCAAGAATTGAGGGATTCTTCCCTTATTTTCCTCAACAAACCCAAAATTTGCTAAAAGGAGGGTAGCTCTACCCCATAAGGGTGCATAGGGTGCTCAGGAACTCCCCCAAAGAGGCTTATGGAGCACCAGCACTCCCTGACAGTGGGTAGGGGAGTTCTCCTCTCTAAAATTCATTTCTTGAGTGGTTTTTCCAATGGTAAAAGCTTGTACCTCCTATCAAGTGATTTCTCTTCTTCCAAACTATCCTTTGAGGTGTCTTAAGTGTCTTCATGATGTCATTAGAGGCACAACATATGAAAGATGGTAGTATGATGTTTTTTGACACTTGCAACACTTATATTCAAGATGTGACAATTGAAGACAAGATACGAGACTTACAACACTCGCAATGATGACACTTGTGACACTATCGAAGTGAGTAATTTTGAGGTGTAATAGTCATGCTGGGAGCATGTCACCAACCACTGCAAGTCATTCTAGGGGAATTCATATGATTGATAATCCTAGATGTCTCAGATGTAAGCCTAGATTCCTTTATAGGATTTTTGAAGGAAATCACCTTACTCGTTTGTGTCCTATTACTACTGGGATACCAGAAGCGTGGGGCTCACCTAAGGGCCCTTCAGGTTCTGAGGCATCTATGGTTTCAAAAGACTCTGTTCCTTCTTTGGTTGATACAAAAGTCATGCCAATACAATCTTCGGCTGACACCCCTTTTCCTTTAGGGGTTGATGTTTCCTTTGACCTTTTTGTCTCACATTTCGTCCAACCTATGGTCATGTCGATGCAATCTTCGACCGACACCTCTCTTATGTTAGAGAGTGATGCATCTCTTGACATTGTTGTCTCACAGCTTTCTCAAACAATGATCGTGTCGATGCAATCTTCAACCAACAACACTACTATTTTTTAGGGTGATGCACCTCTTGACCTTGTTGTCTTGCATCCTATTCAACCAATGGTTGAGGAAGTGGTCGTATCGATGTAATATTCGATCTACCCCACTCTTCTCTTGGAGAGTGACAAGTCTAAGGAAGTGCTCACGCCAATGCAATTTTTGGTCGATCCCACTCTTCTAGTTCTGGTTCTATACCTTCTATGCCATGTCCTTAGCATTTCTAGCACTTCACCTTCTGAACAAGAGAGAGTTTTACTCTTCCCAAGTTCTCTTCCTCCAAGTCCTGACGAGGTTCCATTTGATTGGGATGGTCTTGTGTGGCATCCAATGCCTCAGCCCATGTCTTTTCCAAGAAGATACATTATCTGATATAACATGGAGATGATAACCTCCGTTAGCACTTTATCCTCCTCGACTTGGAGAGCTTTGGGTCTTCCTGAGCTTGTGTCAGTTCTTTGTAAGATACTGACATTCCACAAAAGATCGGTACGGTAGCCTTGGCCTCCCTCGTGGCTTTATGACTAGAATATTCCTAACGAGTCTTAGTTAATCTCTTTTTTGACTTGTTCAAAAAGAAAAATGGTTGGCAAGCGATTTGTTCCTTTCAAGCTCGTTAATTTGGATTTGAAAGGTCACAAGTCTCAGTTAAGCTCTTTTCCGACTCATCTAAAAAATGAAAAGATCGTCGAGTGATTTGTCCCTTTAACACTCATTAAAATTGGATTTGAAAGATCATGAGTCTTAGTTAAGCTCTTTTCAGACTCATTATCAAAAATGGAAAAGATCGTCGAGTGAACTTGTCTCCTTCACACTCGTAAATTGGATTTGAAAAGACGTCTATTTGGCACAAGTTTACCCCTTTTTCACACCAAATAGACTACAATAAATAAAAAAGGACATTTTTTGGCGTTAAATTGTGATTGCATCTCGTTCCCTTGCTTACAGTATTGAGCCTTTAGCCCATTCTCGCTTTTCATTATAAACCATGGCCCAAGCAATTTCCATCCTCAATGAAGCAGAGCCTTGTCTATATCCTTCACAATTTGACACCCTATACCTTGGAGGGAACATCACCCCGAGTGTCCATCTCTCGCATGCATTTCCTTGCATTGAGCATAGGTACGTTCCACTGCTGGAACTAGTTTTTCTTACTTGTGACACTCGTTCCTCCTTTATATCATAGCATTCACTTGTTATGAAAAAACAAAAAATGACGGGCGGGAAGGGAGTACTATATTGTAATTAGCAGCAGTTGTGTCACCTTTGATCAGAGCACAAAGTTATTGAGTCCTTGCGTCATCATAATTTTGGGTTTAGCATGGCCTTAGGAAGTTGATCTCGTTGCATATTTTTCTCTACTAACTGGTTAATATTCCATCCACTATAGAGAACATTATGGATGCCTCCTGCATCTAATTTTCAAATCATTAAGTCTATGCTACCAGAGTCCACCGTATGCCTCATGCTCTTGTTCAAAGGAATTCTATCAACCTATGTCAGCCACTCCTCAAAAATCTTGACTTTGCATGTCATCCATACCCTCAGTTTGTATGAGAAGCACATGATACTTTGGTCTTATGATGCACCCTGGCCCTACTTTCATCATTGGTAGGTCACCTTGAACCCAACAATTGACATTTCATCATGGGTTGTTGACTGGGTTGTTTCCCTTGTAGTCAACGGAAAGACATCTATTCACACTTTGGGATTCATGCAGTGTCTTGGATGCCATTAGCCTCATTGGTGGTTTCCTCGCCTTTGCCAGTCATTTTCATCATTGGCTTCTATTCAGAGGGTCTTTTTCATGTATCTCTTTCATTTGGCACACATGAAAGATGCATAGGGTCGTTGGTCCGTGAACATGTTCTTTGTTCGATCTCCACCAAATCATGAAGCTCCTGGTTTGATCCTCATGATGACTGATGAGATATGCCTTAATGCTCTCCTTTCAATGGGTCTCTTTCCATCGACTTCAGCTCATGTATTCTAGATACGAGACCTAGATTTTTATGAGTACCTTGAGACTTGCATTCATTAGTGGCACGCTCTCTCTCCATTGAAAGATGAGAATACATCAATGTCTCTTTATCAATGGATCACTCAAATGTTCAACACCATCTCCTTTATTCACATTTGTAGAGATGTACTCGGTGCCTTGATACCTACTTTCATCATTGGTAGGCTGTCTCACGTTTGTTAACGGTATACCTCAATGATCGGTAATCAAATGATATCTCATCGTGTTCGACCTCAACTCATTTATTCACATGATGTAGACTTGCACCACTGGCGGATTGTATTGAAGACTTGAAGACATCACTTTGTAGACACAACGTTCCTAAGTTGTTTCTTCCATTTCATCGGATCAATACCTATTTGAATCCAGCGATCATGGGAGATTAGATTGAACTCCTTGGTATACAGATATCTTCAGATTGATTTTGAGATTGGTTTCACTGGGCCTTGTTCATGACTATGAAAACTATTGGCATGTAACCACATTTATATTTTCCTACTCATGGCCATGAACACTTGTTGGTATATTTTCCACATGGATTTGCATTGTATTTTTGGCAGCCATGTATGCAAAGTCAATACATAATGTAATGAGCAATTCAGTTCATCTAGTTGATTGTCCACCACTCCACTTCTGGGTTATTTATAATGTATTTCATCCATCGTATATACTCCTCTAATCTCACACATTAGGGAGCATCTGTTATAGAAATATTTTCCTCGCCATTGCTATCTTGCATAGAGGGCCTTTTTCCATTTCCTTATGCATAGTTATCAACCCATTTTTGATAAATCCAGAGCCAAATATATATATTTTTCTACATATACGCTCCCTAACTTCTTTGAAAGATGCGTATATTCTTGATGCTCCACTATAGCTCGCGTATATCAGGGTTTGTGCCAAAAAATAGAAAATGAGGTCGGGTTTCCATGTCACGACAGAATATCTCTGATATTTGGCCTTCCATATACTGGAAATGTTCTGACTCGTCCCTTTAGTTGCATTCTGGAGCCTATAAGAGCACAACTTTGAGCTATGGAAAAAGAGAGAGAAAGCATTCAACTTTGAGAGCAAAGTTACTCAGGAGAAATTACTTCATATTGAGTCTGCATCCCTTTGTCCCTCAAGTATGAACACAGTGTTCAGCCCCCAAGCTCTTCCCTTGTTATCAAGAGGATCTCATTCTCTCTTTTCTACGAGCTTTCCTTTGGTGGAGGATTGAAGTGGTGGAGACCCAGTTGGAAGGAACTTGGTTTCTTGGTTTTGAACCGTGCTGACACGAAAGTCTATAATGTTGATACTTTTGTTGATCAATTATTTATAGAAATAATACTTTCCCATCCAATCAATATCTTGCAAATATATGATTATTATCCATGGGCATATTTGTAATGTTTATTAATGGATTGTGTTATCTGATGTGCTAGCTCATTTGATATATTCTCACTATATACTTGCATCACTTGTTTGTTGAGAACTTCTTGGAGGTGTAAATCTTTGGGTCAAAGTGCTCAACGGTGGAACGACATCAAACAATTGGATCGAGGTAGGCTTCTTCCTCGTATTGAACATTAGTTTATATAGAACATGTTGGAATTGAGTTGATTTCTATAGTCATACCTGTCTGTTGTGGTTTACCCTTGGCCATAGAGAGTTTTTCCCTTGTAATAGTATGGTGGATGCACCGATCACATGGTTGGTCCAGCGCTGGCAGGCGTCACCCTCTCCCTTTGACATCTGGTCCCTACTAACACCCCATCTGGGGGGCCATCTATACTGAGAGCCTGAGAAATAAAATTATGGAGGATAGGATGAATGTTGTGGGTAGAGGGCATGCATAGAAGATATGGTCCCTCTAAGGCCACTCCTATATTTTCTCAATTGTCTGCAATGTGATTTTATTTCCTTTGAATATTGGAAGGGATGAGAGCTAAGTGAGGTTAAGTGATTCTTGCAATGGTGTTGAGTCGAGTGTATAGTCCCCAGTACAGAGATATTTTGACTGGGTCCGCTCCATTGAGAATTTTTCTGAAGAGATTGAGAATTATTTGAGAATCCCCCTCCACAATCAATTGATGGTAACCCTGATCTTGAGCGATCTGTAGAACTTTTATGAGACCCTAGAGCTCTGTCCCATTATTAGCATTATGACCAAGACTGCTAGTAGAGATGAGTAATATGTTCCCCTGGCTGTTGCGATAGACCACTCCAAATCCTGTTGCACCTGGGTTTCCTTTGGAGGTGCCATCAAAGTTTAACATGATAAATCCTGAAGGCGGAGGAGACCAGTAAGAAGGGCTTCCATTGGTATGGGAGCACTGGGGGTTCTTGTTAAGAGAGGGATTGATGGTGAAGTTCCAACTGTCCAAGATGCTCTGTTCATGTGGAGGAAATTTCAAGTCCTTATCTTTCCAAGGCTATAGATGGATGGTTTGTCTGATGTTGCTATGAATTTGATACCAAAATGTTTGCCAATCCTGATGTGTTGTGAGGAAGATACACATGTTCCTCTCCTTTCAAAGTTTCCAAAGGATAAACCTGGGAATTAGCTGCCAAATGTGGTTCAGGATGGGAGAGTGGAAAGTTGAGTCCCTCCAATCTTTGATGGTTTCCCTAAGGCCTTCGCGGTTGCGATCCGATATACACATGAATGTAGCGCATTGATCCTAAACTTGAGAGATATAGAAGCAAAGGTTTATCAAATGTTTTTGGGATTATGAATCCCCTTGGTAGATAGTGAACATGGAAGGCCCGATGAAGCCTCGCTTCATGAGATTATCACATGTAAGAATACTTTTATGTACAAGAAGGCAGAGGAAAGTATTGATTTTGGGCCAGTGCTTAGTTGTCCAAATTTTTGTCTAAATATTCCTCACGAGGATTTCCCCCATCTTAAAATGTCCTCTCCCTGAAGGATTTGTATTTTTCTGGATTTTGTTAGATCATACCATGTAAGAACCCTAAGTAATTAATCAATTGTCATGATTTAAATAATTGTTTAATGTATATTAGTTTAATTAATTAATTGTCATTGTTAAATATTTCTTGAATGTTTATTGGTTTAATTAATTAATTAATTAATTTCATGATTTAATATCTATTTATTAAAATCCATCTTAATAAATTAATAATTATTATTTTGTATCGGAAGATCAACCCATTAATGAAAAGGGGATAAGGTGGTTGACACCTAATTGAGGGAGGGTAGTTGAGAATTAA
>SNQJ01S0045107.1:0-23055 GCA_010110895.2 Picea sitchensis
TGCCATGTGTGACAAATATTTTACTAATATGGTGGTTTTGTACCACTGGTGGAGACTGCGTGTCTTTGGACAATAGTTATGTAATACTATGGAAGATACCTCCCTAGCTAAGAGGGAGTGTTGATGCTTCAGCATTGGGCATAACTTCTCCTATATTGGGTTGTAGACCAATGGAGATAGGATACATTTATCACAAAGGTGCACTTGTGGTAAATGGGCCCAAACGTAGTCCTTCCTTGATCATGATAAGGAATAATATGGACTCGAGGTGCTTGAAGTGCTTTCCACGTGTTAGTTAGCATCAAGTCAACATTCACTCATAGGTGTGTGCCTGTGGTGAAAGATCGTGGTGTGGTATTTGTCTTAGTCATTGTGATTTGACAAGGAATGATAAAGACTCAAGATGTTATATGCTATTGCATGCAGACCCAAGTGAGCCTAATCTTAGAGAGAGTTAATTGGCTCAAAGGGAGAGCTGCAGAAGGAGTTTCTCCTTGGTTCAGGTGGGAGAGAGATGTCTCCCAAGACTGACAGACAAGTGTCATGCAACATTCACTCATACGTGTGTGCCTCGTAGAAAGATCGTGGTGTGGTATTTGTCTTAGTCATTGTGATTTGACAAGGAATGATAAAGACTCAAGATGTTATATGCTATCACATGCGGACCTAGAGTTAGCCTAATCTTAGAGAGAGTTAATTGGCTCAAAAGGGAGAGCCTGTATGAGTTTCTCCTTGAACTGTGGAGAGATGTCTCCCAAGACCCATGCATATGTCATAGAGTCTAGGGTGAAGTTTGTATACTTCAAAAGACAAGAGTGTGGCATGTTGCACGTCTCCCTCGCTGAGAGGAGGTTGATGTTTGACAACATCTGAATACATCTAAAGATAATAATTGTCAAATATAATTATTAATTGATTATTAACTATAGTATATAATAAGTAAATAATAATAACAAATAGTTATTGATTATTCAAGGGATGCATCCTTCATGGATGGTCACCTTGTTCCCCACATATGGAACACTCATCATTGCATATTATATCAATATCTATTATATCTTATATGAAGAAAAACCAACACGCATTGCACAAACAGAGCAACACAACATGTACGCGGTTCACCCTGGCACCCCGGGCTATGTCCACCAACTCTTGTCTTCTTTATTATCTTCTTCAATAAGTTACATGCAATGAGCTCAAAAACCCTACCCGTGAGGTGACGAGATCTCCGCAACTCGCCAGATCCTCCTTCCCCGAGTAGATCTAAGCACACAACCTTTCTATAGTTCTACCGACTTGCACTTAGCTCGCAGTCTTCACACAAAGATGCACCAAGCACTTACATAACTTTGATCACATCCAACTCTAGCACTGCCCATGTTCACTACATCGCTTTAGCATCTATTTTATACATACAAAATAGGCCTAAGCATGGTGAACCCATGGGCTGACATTCCCATACCCATAACATAATCCAGAATCCCAATTCCTGTGGGCCGATCCCGGATCTCCTCGCCCACCTCGACAACCTTTCGTCCCAAAATCATGTCAACATGACCAAGAATCCTCAAAACTCGTCAAGGGCCAACAAGCCTCAACACTCACCTGTGACTCACCCAGAGTCACTTTTGATCTCAATTGCTTGCTTCACAAAAGCCTCAAGCTTGGCTCGAACTAATTTGACTTGTCATAGCTACGACCTCCTGCTCAAGGAACTTGTAAGATCGCTTCGCTGGTCCTTCGAGTATGCTATCAACCGCAAAGGGATAACTTGTCTATCCGCTTCCTTGGTCTTCTTCGATTTATGTGAACGCTTCAGCCATCTTAATACGTTGGAGCTTTTGAGTTACTTCTATAACTCGCTCGAATAGTATGGGACCTATCGTCGCTAGCGGCGCCGCTTCTTGGGATCGTTTCATTCTTTCCACAAATGACAGGGGCTTCAACTATGTTTGTATCATTTCTGGTTGATACTTCGCCTCTTAGAGCCGCGACTCCGTTTTCAGCTCTAGGTTCGCGAGTTGCTCTCAGAGGGTATGGGCATCATGGCCGAGTTGTTTACATTCCATGGCAAGGACCTTTATTTCAACTCCGCGCCAGGTAGTTGCTTCTCTTGATCCTCAATATCTTGCGTGTTGAGCAATCGTATGGAGCTCTAAGTCCGTTATTCATGTCAGAAGGTTAGACAACTTCGAGTTGTTCTACTGATGCTCAACTCGCCTTCGCTTCATGGTTCTAAGCCCGTCACGAGCCAAGGATTCATTTACTACTCTTTTCTCGAAAGCTACTCATGAGCAATCTTTTTCTTGCTACATCCGTGTTTTCTCTTCTTCCAATTTTTCCTAGAGAGAAACCTTCTCATATTCTACAACTCTGCGTTGTTATACAAGTACACATTGCACTTTCTTTAAGGCCTAGGTGGCATGCACTGTTACTTCTACCACTTTCCGAAGGTGTACTTCGACTATATCAACAATCTAGTGGAGTTGAGCTAGCTCATCTCCCAACTCTAGTTCTCTCGATGACAGAGGCATAATGGAGACTGCACGACCGGACTAAAGGGCCAGTTGTACCCCTTAGAATTCGACCTTAATTATGTCATACATTCCTCGCTAGCTTTGCTTCGAGCGATTTCCAATAAGCATCGCTGGAGGGTTGTTATGATGAAGTCGGTCATCGCGAGGCACTGGTCATCTTGGCCATGGCGGTGGCTCTTCAATTTTTTCCCGAAGAAGGTCAGGGAGAAACCTTCCTTCTTCGGATCGGTCTCGCCTTCTTGGCGGTGTTATCAAAGAGATTGTTTCGCTCAACTCCCGGTACATTTATTTCTTTTTCCTCACCCCTCTCGCCGTGATACCGAAGCGGTCTTCCCCGTGAGGCCCCGACAGGGTCTTGGACCTTTGGTCTTCTTTCATTTTGCCGTTCGTGTATCATGCGCCGGTTTAATGTCAGTGGTCAGACATCTCTATATGTGACCGGCCGAATGGTGAGGTTTGGTTTTAATTAGCCCTTAGTGATCTCCTCAAGATCCTCTTCTACGAGCTTGTAGTATGACTGCAACAACTCCTTATGTTCACCGACTATCACTTAGTAGATGAAGTGTTGATCTACATTGAAATTCATCAGGGTTCGGAATATCTGTAAGGTGTTCTGAGTCATGCGAGGTTCCGTCATTTGGCGGCTCTCTTCACCGAAGATAGTAGGTATGAAAACAACATTCGACTACCAATGTTTGTTCATACCACTCGAATACCAAAGTGTGGCAAAATTCACAACAAGAGGTTTGAATAGTTAGATATCCAGGAAGGTCACACCTTACGGCAACTCCCAGGCAACAAAGGCGATAATGATCAGGATCCAGCTGAAGTGAAACTCATATACCTGGTCCTGTGCTTCACGGAAATATTTCTCCAACTGGTTAACAAGGTAGCTCAAATAGTTCATTTGCATGTGTTCAACGCATTTTCCTGCGAGGCCGATGACAAACCCCATGACCTGCATAGGTCTATTCTTCCTTACTAACTTTCCTACAATTAAATGACAGGTGAGGCGCATTGTTATCTCTCGATGGAGGCTACCTGTAGCCTCTAAGATTCCTTTTCGGCATGCCGCCATATGTATCCTTGATTTTCAGGCACGCAACATCTATATTTTCCCCGGATAGAACCCTATGGATCGGTCTCTTGCATATCAGTCTGCGATCCTATGGATCAACGCTTCGCTGATCGCGGATACTTATCGCTCCAGCCATGCAGTCGCTTATGGTAACATGAAAAGTTAACAATCTCTGACACATGCATTGATCATGGTGCCATCATCCGGCGTGGGGATTTCATGATTAACGTAAAAAGTGATCAATGGAGAGGTTCATCGTCCATGGATGAGGGGTTATCTTTGAGTTCTTCCCCTTTGTCCGAGTCAAGTATTTATACGGGGCATATCGTAGTTTTTGCGACCGGCGTTGAAGTCACCAACTTCAATGCCGCGATCTTTTATCCCTATCAAATAACCATGCGGTATTCTCTTCTGAGGTACGCACAACCATGGTGTACTGAATTTTGGCACGATTCACTCACTACCAGAGGTGGGATGTAATCCCATTAATATGGTCGTGATCAACTTCATTGGCTAGATTGTCTCTGTGTTTGTTTCTCTTCTCTATTGTCGGTTGGGATGGCTAATCAGGAGCAATCGACGGAGAGGTTTGCACTTTCCTCGCCGATGACGCCAGATTCGCATATCAACATTACTCTTTTGGTCATGAGGTCGATGAGAAACTTCGCCACTTTTCTTTGCAGCACTGAACTTGTCCGACATATATGCTCGAGGTTGAAAATCTCGGGTTCGAAGAGCAATCTCTCAAAGCAATGGGATAGATGGCAATAACATGATGATCACTATGCAAAATCAACCAATTCATGCTCAAATTCACGTTTAGCAAAGTGTTCTCGGTGCATGGCTTGATGGGATAAATAGATACTTGGCAACGAATCTCGCGAATCCGCAAGAAACCCTCATTAACTCAGCTCGTCGTTACGACGCCGTCCCAACTGGGCCCCGATGGTGAACTTCTGACCATAATGCCTTTCTACCCGTTCGTGTTGGTCTAACGACATAATGTTCCCAATATTAGCTTGCCATGGTTAAGTGCCATGATGTTGTTCGCATCTCAATGGTTCCAATTTCTTGTAAAATTTTCTATAGTTCCTCTAGAATCTTCTCTCTCAGAATCCTTTTCAATTTTAGATCTCTTTCTGTTTAGTTTCCTCAGCCTTCTTTCCAAAGGGAGCTTCATTTCTAGATTCTTTTTTCCATTCTCATTCTTATCTCCTTCCTCATTGCAGTAACTTTATGTTGGAGATTCTTTCTAGAAATCAGGGGTAATACTTCATTTGTACCTGGAATAGGTATTTCAGTCTTTTGTTGGTCTTCTAATTTTTTTCTTGCAACTTCGACATCTGGTATTTGGTTTTAAATAGATTCGATCTGTTCTTCCGTTCTTTAATCAAGTGTGTGATCCTCCTAGTCATGAAATCTTTAACTCCTTGCTTCTTTTGCTCTAAGGCTTCTTCTTATTTCCTTATGGCATGATCTCCTTCAATCCAATGTTTTCCTAATAACATAAATGGAACGTTGTTCTCAAATAAATTTAACAACTTCAAATTCTTCCTCCGCCGGTTCCACCGGCACTCATAGATATCAAGAGTCGGCATAGGTTTATCAACTTTCCTTCAAATAGTCATATTCTCCCAACAAGGAATCATCATCAAAGCCATAAAGTTTCCCAAGTTCTTTTCTCAATATAATATCTTCACTGTGTTTCCTCATCCATAACACAGCCAATGTCGAAGTCTCATATTCTGTCTTATGCATTCTTTTTTCTTCAAGATCTCCGATAAGCTGATAAGTGTCAGTGTCATTCGCAGAGTTTCTTTTCATCCGTAGTAAATACTTTTTCTCTGATTCTTTCCGGTTCTCAATATAATCTCTTCTTGACCTGTCAGGGTCTCTCATTCATATTCATCCTTTCAAGCTTGGCAATCATTCTAGGGAAATCCAAAGCCTCATGGTCCGTGAGCTTCACAACAGAGGCAACTAGGTCTCTAACAGGGAATTCCTTAGCCAGACAACCCGTCTTCTCTCAAGAATCAGAACAAAGGGTTAATCCTCTCTTTCTCTAAATGATCCCCAATCTTTTTTGTATCAAGTGTACTAGATCATGCAGAAGCTAAACCTCAAGTAAAAATATTTTCTTTCTAGGATCCGTGACCGAAATAGTCCAAACATTATTTCTCTACATAGGTATAACATATCTTTCACTATTCTTATCGCATCTACTCATATCAAATCTTTCTCTATCAAGGCCCTAGTTTTCAAGCTAGGATAAATTTGATCAAACATACTTTAGATCCATACTTTAGAAACAAACACTAATCTCGCTTCTACAGAGCACAAAGCTTCAAAATCTTAAAACTTTCTTTTCAATTATTCTTACTCATCGCATAATAAAGCCGCTCATATCTTACCTCTTTTCTTCATACCATACTTCTTTCTTTTAGCACAGCTTCACAAGTCAAGTAGAATACTGCACTAGATCACAGATCTACACATAGATCTTTCACAATCTCAGATCAAATATTTGCACACAACTTCTTCTTCCTCAATTCCCAAAAATCACAGCTTGTGTCCTGCAATCCAAACCATTTTGTTGGCACAGTAAGGCACAAGGTTCAACGCCACAACAATGCACCAACAAAACCCCACTCACCTTTGGCAACACTGCGGAAGCAGAAGTCTCACTGAGGTAGAGGAAGGGTGGTTGCAGGACTCAGGTGTCTACAAATAGGCTGGGATACAGATATTTGATTATAACACTTTAATAAAGAAATTAGCACCTTTAGTTCATTATTATTTACCTAATATCTACTTCACATATAAAACATTAATTACAGAGCATCACAGTTTTCAACCAGATATAGCATCTAGCAGCATTTAGCATGATGAAATAGATCATATCTTTAATAGATTCAAGCACTAAGCACATGTAGATAAGTCAGATCTAACATCCATCCATATTATTAAGTACTAAGCATCGACATATCATTAATCTACATTAAAGCACTACACATTAACATATAAGCACATCAATGTATCATAGCAGCGAGCTACACACATGTATACATGGTTCACCCTCACCCCGCTACGTCCACCAACTCTTTTGTCTTCTTTATTAGATTCTCTAATAGGTTACATGCACATAGCCTCAAAACCAACTCCAAATAGGACATGAGATCTGCACACACCCCGCCAGATCCTCCCTCCCCAAGTAGATCTAAGCACACAACCTCTTCTACAATCTTACAATGACTTGCACTTAGCTCCGCAAGTCTCACACAACATGCACTGCTAATTCTACAACTCTTGATCACACAGATTCGACTCTGGCACTCAACCATTCGTGTTCACTACATCGCCTAACATCTATTTATACATACAAAATAGGCCTAAGCATGGTGAACCCATAAATGCATTCTACCTGCTACATAATCCCAAATCCCAAAGGGGTCGAGATCCTACTTCCATCTCCTTTCACCTGCGCTTCCACCTCGGATACCAAGTTAGTCCTCAAATCGTGTCAAACATGACTAAGAATCCTCAAAATTTGGTCAATGGCCAACAACTTCGTCGCTTTTGAGTCCTAAACAACATTTTGGGCTCCAACCACGCTGACATTGATGATAAAGTCAAAGTGTGATGACATAATGTGTAGTTCTTGAATAAACCTTTCCAACAGGATATCATACTCCTAAATGAAGATCGCAGATAAAAGCTACTTAATTCCTCGAAGTTGATGTACTAACTTACCCAAATGGGGCCCACATGACTTCTTCTATCATTTCTAGGGTTAGGGTTTTGGATGTATAGGGGTTTGACATTCATGTTTAATGTAAAAAGATCTTTTGAGCCCATTGTAATCATCTTCTTGCTAATGAGTACAATTGTCACATCTCTTCAGAGATAAGTCACCACCATACTAGCAAGCTTGTTTCACCGTGATTTTATAGTTTCAACATATTTCTTATTGAATAGAAGCCGTTTTATCGTATCTTTGTTATTGTTCATTGTATCTCTATGTTAACAATACAAATTTGTATTCATTTTGTTCTCGCTTCATAAAATCCAGATCAACTACATTGTTCTTGAAACCTCCATTAGAAACAACAATTGGGGTTGATAAGTTTCGTCATATGTTTAAATCCTCTCAAACATCAACACATGTCATTTGATGTTTGGTTTATGTTTCATCTTGCAAATTGCCATGTGTCATTTGTTGATTGGTTTATGTTCCATCCAACAACATACTCCATCTGTCCATCTCGCCCGACACCCCCTTGCATCCCCTCTTCACCTTCACAATGCCTTAATTTGCCAAACAATTTCTTGTGGTTTTGCTCCATCATCGCCTTCTTTTACCCTCTTAATCGCTTTCAACTCTTTCTTCATTTCTCTCTAAAAATTCTCGTATGGTCACATATCTCAAGCGATTATTGTAGGTGGGGTGGCAGCCAGATTTGTAGTTATAGGATTGTTGAAAATATTTTACAAGGTGTGGGATGAATATTGACTTCAGGAAACATCATTTTGTATTCAAAACAAAATCCCAATAACCTTAAACAACATAACCACTTTGATTCACTACGATGTTCTCTTTCCCTCGCTTCATGAGTATGATAGTCATAAATTTTACATAAGACTTTATAGTGCTCCTTTTGAGAAGGTATTATTGTTCAAGGGAATGTAGGTACTAATAAATCCTAAAACCCTATTATAGTGTTCTCGAAGTAGGGGTAGAATAATAGAGAAAACATATAATGAGAAGGTATTATTATTCAAGGAAATGTAGGTACTAATAAATCCTAAAAACCTATTGTTTTTATTCCTTCTCCGTGATTAATAGCTAGGATGTTAAGATGGATCTAGTAAATACTTATTTATAGAGCAGTATGCCTTCGTCTTCCTTGTGTCATGCCTTGCCATAAGAGGTTATTGTTCTTGCTTTGACTCAGGTCATATCGTTCAAGGGAAGGTAGGTACCGATAAATCCTAGCTCGTGTGATGCATTGTAAGTTGTCATAAGAGGCGATAGTTTTTACTTCGTGAAGTCGTTCAAGGGAAGGCACTGATAAACCCTAGCTCGCGAGGGTTTTCAAGACACGAAAGGTCATTTTCGGTGGAAGCACAATGGATAGAAGTATCGCGGGGGATATGACCAACATTCCGGAGGAGGATCAGCAAAGAATGACCAAGATGATCGAGCAATTTCAGATAAGAGACAGGTTAGTATATTCCCTACTGTGTTGTACTGAGCTTCTGTTTGCAATAATGAGTTATATTAAGATATTTCACCGATGGATTCTGTTCTGAGCTTTTCAATAACAGTTTGTCTTATGTTTCTGTTTTTATACTGGTTGTTAAATTTTGCTTCTCTGTTTCATTAGTGGGTGGCATTTTGCTTCTCTGTTTTAATAAAGGGTATTATGAAATAATTGAGTAGTTGGAATCCAAGGAATGGACCATCGTTGGATACTTTTTTTAATCGAAATGAGTTTGAGGGTGGGGAGGGTGAAGTTGTATACATCACAATATGTGGTATTTAGTTCTCACAGGAGTTAAAGTTCATTAGATTTTATACAATGCTTTTGGGTTATTTTTTTTCCTTGGAAAAGTCTAATTTTCTTATTTATAAAATCACAAGCTTACATAATCAAGACAGAAAAAGCCCTAAGGTCAACCTTCTAATTTCCCAACATATCAGAGGCCTGCAAGCACTCATCTTCATCCTTCACATAGATATTCGTTTAATCAAAACCATTTATGAAAAATAAATATTGTCCATACTGTCACTTCAGGTGACATCCAAGAAAAGATCAATAACAGTCCTTGCATAATATATCTATCTACAGGTCTCAACAGATGAAGCACAGGTCGAGGTAGCCTTACTGCTTATGTTTATGAAAATCAGACCACCATCATCGTTAAAATTGCACATATGTCCATGCTGTCACCAGGTGACATCCAAGAAAAGGATCATAATAACAGTCCTTGCCTAGTATTTCCATCTACAGGTCTCAACAGGTGAAGCTAAGTCCAGACCTTGCACAGCGTTACCGCTTATGATTATGAAAATCAGAACACTATCCTTGGAATATCTAGCTGGGCAAATCCTTTGAATTCCTGCATGAACCAAGGGGAAAGACTTCATTATGGCCTTCCAGACAATATATACATGAATTGATTTGATATCCTTTCTGATCCATTCCTCCACAATTACGGGTTCAATATATTTTTCAGTTAAAACCTGTCTCCAAAGACCCTCCTTTGGGATTAGCTTCCAAAAGCTTGTGGCTGCCAATGCCTTACTGTAACAATGAATAAGCTTTAGTCCCTGCCCACCTGCCTCCTTTGGTTTGGTCAGGGTCTGCTATTTAACCAAGGATATGCCTTCTTGTTCTCTCTTGCTGTCCACAAGAATTTAAAACATATATTCCTTATAGTATCTAACACCCCCTTTGGTATACAACGTATGCCAATAGACAGGTAAAGCCTCCAACACTGACTTTACTGAGGTTAATCTGCCTCCCAGCTAGAGCCAACAATTGCACCATAGCTAAGTCCTTTTTTCTATGTTCTCAATCAACCATTTCCAACTTGACTTCCTAGAATCATTTGGTTTCAATAGAAACCCTTAATACTTGAACCTGCTTGAAAGTCCACTTTTTGATGTGGGAAAATGGGAATGGTCCTTTTAATCTGATCCTTCTCCACTCCATTGAAAGCTAATGATGATTTCTGATTATTGATTTCAATATCTGAAGGCTGAAGCTATACAGTAAAGCTCCAAGACCTCCTTTAATTTGTTTATATCTTATCTGGAACCATCACAGATGAACACTACATCATCTATGGAAAGTAAATGATTCAAAAAAATAGATCTACTTATTTTAATACAATTCAAAGATCCAGTTCTTTAAGCCTCAAGTATAGATCTATTCAAACCTTCAGTGATAATAAGAAATGACCGGGGTGACAGAGGAGACAGGGGGGCATCCTTGCCTGAGACCCCTTTTAGGTTTAAAGAAACCTGATGCTGATCCGTCAAATAGGATTGCAAAGGATACAAAAGTCAAACAAGCCATGATCCAGTGTACTATTTGCACCAAAAAACCTATATGGATTAGAATGAGTCTCAGATAAAGCCAATTTGATCTGTCATAAGCCTTAGAAAGGTTGATCTTCATAACCATTGCTGGCATCCCAGTGTGTCTTAATTGAGTGCAAACCTTCTTGAGCTACCCCCTACTGAATCATGAATTTATTTCCCATGTAGGAAACCAAATTGCTCTCTATTGTTTCTAAAAAAATCATTTTTTCACCCTGACCTCAATAAGTTTTGCTATTATCTTGTATATGACATTATAAAGTGAAATGGGCCTGAAATCACGAAGGATGCAGGATTCCCCTTCTTTGGGATTAATGATAAGAATGTAGAGTTGAAGGCACCAAATACCTTTCCTGATCTCCTTAATACCTCCACCGCCCTTAACAATTCTTCCTCCATCCATTGATAAAAACTAATAAAATACTCTACTTCCCAGCCATCAGGGCCTGGACTTTTGTCTTTTTTTGGAGAGAAGCAAGTACCGCTTTCAATTCCTTTTTTGAAACCTCCTCCACCAGATTGTCATTTTCCTCCTTTCCTCCAATATTTTCCTCTTAGATTGTTCCAATTCTTTTAACCTACACATAGCCTCTTCATCAAACATTCCTTGAAAGTTCTGGTTGTAGATATCAGCTATATGTGCCTCCATGGATACTAAACACAGCTCTTACTTCCTTAATCTCTTAATAAATGGCCAGTTTGACATTGCTTTTTTTAACTTCAAATTTGCCTGCGAACTCTAAGCTAGCTGACTCTATTAAGGATGCATCATATCTTATCCATTCAGCCTCCACTAGATTTGTAAAATCCCTTTCCTCTCCGTCCCAACCGTCTCGTCCCAACTATAGATCAACACTTAAACATTTAACTGAAGCTAGATTAAATATGGATAGTTAGATCTGAACATATGAAAACAAATTTTCTGAATGCAGATGTTAAACAAAATAATTCTTTAACTTATCTCTAGCCAATGGAGAATGTACCTGTCACATGTAGATGTTGTTCCCTTTATTATGCTAAAAAATAGCTTAAAGTCATGGATCAAACTCAACGGTTATGATCATCTATTATGATATTAGGTAGACTGTTTTGCCAAGGAGGACCACATACAGAGCTGAAGCTAACACCCACAACAAACTGTCCAAAACTGGACTGTAATACAAGCCCTCAAACCAAGAAGGTACCAGCCAATAAGACAGCAAGAGAGAAATCCTTCAAGCAACAAAAACACCAGCAAAAGGAACAGCAAGAGGGAAAAGCACCCACAGATAGTGACAGTAAGGAGAAGGAGGTCATGGTGCCCTTAACAACATACAGTAGCAGCAAAAGAAGAGACCGCGGCACACACAGAGGCACTAGGAGGGTCCGCGGCTCACACAAGCAGCTGAGGAGAGGTCCGTGGCAGTCACAGGAAGGTCCGTGGCTCTTGATAGAAGACCCACAACAGCCAATAAAAAGGTCCACGGCATACACAGCAAGTATAGGCAGTCAAGGAGAGATCCGACACCTCTAAACCAGCAGGTAAAACAGATGAAGCTCCCAACTAATAGAATAACAAGTGTCCAAAACACTGCCTCAATCTGAAAGAGAAGAACTAATTAGAGAAGCCGCATCATCACCAAGAAAGACAAACTGAGGAAGCCTAGCAACAATAAGAATAGAAGAATGTTAGATTTTTAGGATAAGATAGAAAACAGCAGTCACTTTTAAATTTTCTAAGCAAAGTTACTTTAGATCTGAAGAATAGACAGCATATAGGATAACAGAAAACAGTGGCAGTATAAGAAATCAAACTGAAAAGATAAAAAACTTCTTCAACACTGGAAACTCAAATATATATCAGCAATCCTCTAATGGTTAAAGCAAACAGAGATGTCAATACTTCTCTAAATATATTTCTGAAGCAACAGTATTTGAATAACCTTTCAAATGTAACAGTAAATCAACACAGATACAAGACCTCTTTTCTATAGGACTGTGGTTCAAATAGCAGACAAGGAAGATTACTCAAATTCTCAATAACTCAGATCTGAACTTTCAACAAAAGCCAATTAGAAACATACATACCCGCAATAGTCTTACCAATGAAGATGATGCACAACCACAATGAGGTTAGGTCCTGAGTGTTATGCTCAGTTAAAGATTAGGTTCAGATCTATTTGAGATTCATTATGCCAACATTTGAAGGATCTTTCATGCCACCACAGTTTAAGAAATCAAGACAAAACCCCCAGGCTTAACAAAGGAAACTCCCACAGCTGAGATAGACAAAGCATACACAACAGGACTTCAGTGTTCACCCTCACAGCAGCCAGTAGTGCCACTACTCAAGCACTGGCACCCTTCCACAGGCAGTGCCACCTCACAACAGGAAGCGGCACCCTTCCACAGGCAGTGCCACCCAGCGGCACCCTTCCAAACCGGCAGCGGAACCCTTCCTCAGAAGGCAGCGCACCTTCAAGCAGGTAGCATAGCCCTTCAAACTGGCAGCGGAACCTTTCCTCAGATGGCAGAACCCTTCCAAAAGATAGCGGCACCTCTTTGCTCAAGGAAACAGCAAGAAAGGGGGATGCAGCCTATAGAGAAAAAACACCAGCAGAAGAAAATGGGACAGCGGCTACACTCCTCTACCAAACAGCACTGTAACACACTCACAGCAGACTTGGACTGAGGCCGCATATACAAGGAGGCTCCACGCTATGGTTAGAGACACAATAGAATGTCACAATAGAATCTATGTTTACAAGAGAGGGGGAGGGTTCTAAATTATAGTTGAGGTTAGGGTAGAGGGTAATAAAATAATATAGATAAATTACATGTTTTAAATTTCACATTTAAACATGATTATTTTAAATTAGCCCTCAAAATAAAACAAAACCCCAAACAAAATAAACAAGGCCCATAACAAGGGTAAGGGTTTTCACAAAGCCCACAAAGGATGACCAACAATCCCTCTCATGGTCCAAGCAAGACAATCAACCAAGGGCTTGACACTCTGCAAGTATTACTCATTCCTTCAAATCATATGGTGAACCGAATACTTTATCATCATCAAGATAAGGACTTTACTTGTGGTTGTGCCCTTCTTCAAGGAAGGCCATAAACATCACACAATTGCCAAGCCCAGATCAGGATCAACCCCATGCCCTAGGTGATGAGCACTGACCTGGCCTGCAGGCCCTAGATATATCTAGGGTTCTTTAAGTGCTTGGTTACAACCAAGACTCCCATGCCCTATATATTACCCGTTACAAAACTGTGGGCCCCGTTGAGAACCACAGGGGCCCGTTACAAACCTAGGGGTCTTCAACCGCTTATTACAGTCCAAGACTCCATGTCTCAGTATGGTTACCTCGTTACAAACCTAGGGTCTTCAACCTTGGTTACAAACTAAGACTTCCATGCTCCAGGCATAGGTACCCTGGTTACAGTCCTCAGGCCCTCAAGTTACTAACTTAGGGTCTTTAATTGCTTGGTTATAAACCAAGACTCCCAAGCCCTGTGTATGGGTACTCTCGTTACAAACTCAGGCCTCGTTGGCAAACTGTGGGCCCTGTTACTAACCTAAAGTCTTTAATAATATTGTCCCGCATCACATATCCCAGAGGACTGGTGTCCTAGATCTCTTCTAGGGTTTTAGCCATCCTCCAGGAGAATGTTTCTCGCTGCTGCATGTAAATTTATTTCCCATGTAGGAAACCAAATTGTTCTCTATTACTTAAAAAATCATTTTTTCACCCCACTCTCAATAAGTTTTGTTATTATCTTGTATATGACATTATAAAGTGAAATGGGCCTGAAATCACCAAGGATGCAGGATTCCCCTTCTTTGGGATTAATGATAAGAATGTAGAGTTGAAGGCACCAAATACCTTTCCTGATCTCCTTAATTCCTCCACCGCCCTTAACAATTCTTCCTCCATCCATTGATAAAAACTAATAAAATACTCTACTTCCCAGCCATCAGGGCCTGGACTCTTATCTTTTTGGAGAGAAGCAAGTACCGCTTTCAATTCCTTTTTTGAAACCTCCTCCACCAGATTGTCATTTTCCTCCTTTCCTCCAATATTTTCCTCTTAGATTGTTCCAATTCTTTTAACCTACACATAGCCTCTTCATCAAACATTCCTTGAAAGTTCTGGTTGTAGATATCAGCTATATGTGCCTCCATGGATACTAAACACAGCTCTTACTTCCTTAATCTCTTAATAAATGGCCAGTTTGACATTGCTTTTTTTAACTTCAAATTTGCCTGCGAACTCTAAGCTAGCTGACTCTATTAAGGATGCATCATATCTTATCCATTCAGCCTCCACTAGATTTGTAAACTCTTCCTCCTCCAACTTCTTCAGATTAAACTTAAAGGAACTAGGTGGTTTTGTTAGTTTTAGGGAAAAATAGAAAACAGTAAAATCCTTTTCTAATTCTTGTTCACTAATACAAATATAGATCACACTTTTTAAGATTTAACCTGGGGCTAGACAATATGGATATTAGATTCCAACATATGAAACAAATTTTCAATGCATGTCAAAACAAAATAATTTTAACTTATCTCTAGCCAATGGAGAATGTACCTGTCACATGTAGATGTTGTTCCCTTTATTATGCTCAAAAATAGCTTAAAGTCATGGATCAAAATCAAGGTTAAGATCATCTATCATGATAATAGGTAGATTTTTTTTCCAAGGAGGACCACATACAAAGTCAAGTTAACACCTACAACAAACTCTATTCAAAAACTGACTGTATTACAAGCTCCTTCAAACCAAGAAGGTACCAAACAATAGGATAGCAAGAGAGAAACCCCTCAAGCAACAAAAACACCAGCAAAAGGAAAAATAAGATCGAAAAACACCCACAGATAGGGACAGTAAGGAGAAGGAGGTCATGGTGCCCTTAACAACATACAGTAGCAGAAAAAGAAGAGAGGCCGTGGCACACACAGAGGTACTAGGAGGGTCCACGGCTCACACAACCAGCTGAGGAGAGATCTGTGGCAGTCACAGGAAGGTCCGCAGCTCTTGATAGAAGACCCACAAATGTACCAATAAAAGGTCCACTACAAGATGTTACACAACAAGCATAGACAGTCAAGGAGAGGTCTGTAGCACCTCTAAACCAGCAGACAAAGTAGATTGAAGCTCCCAGCTAATAGAATAACAAGTGTCCAAAACACTGCCTCAATCTGAAAGAGAAGAACCACTAGAGAAGCCGTACCATCACCAAGAAAGACAAACTGAGGTAGCCGCAGCAACAATAAGAATAGGAAGAATGAATAGTGTGTGTCTAAGAATGCTAGAGGGAGGGTTTCTTTTATAGCCAAGGAAGGGGGTTAGGGCTAGAATTAAAATAATTAAATAAATCATTTTAATTAATATAAATATTAATTAAAAGTCAAATAAGTCAAAGTGACTTATAAAAACCCAACACCACATCAAACAAGAAAGAAAACAAAAACAAGCAAGGGGGAACTTCAAGATAAAGTCAAGGGGTCCTCTTCAATGGCATAACATGTCCACATAAGTCTCATAATCGCCTATAAACTTTATCATCACTGCATAAGGGGAAACATCCATGATGTGGTCATGTCCATTTTCATGGTTGCTCCTAGGTCTCATGGACCATCCCGGGAGAGAGGAAGAAGATCACATATCATCACATCTTGGTACACAACCAAGAACTACCTGGTCCAAGACCAGGGTACCCCATAATACATCTGGGGGCCCTAGAACACATCTAGGGTCTTTCATCCACCAAGGTACAAGACCAAGGATCAACCCAAGCGTTTAAACAAGGATTCCCTGGAACACATCCAGGGGCCTAGAACACATCTAGGGACTTACATCATCAACCACCAAGGAACACATCCAAGGATCAATCCAAACACCGAGCAAGGATTCCCTAGAACACATCCAGGGGCCCTAGAACACATCTAGGGACTTATTGCTTGGTCCTTGACCAAGAACCCCAGTAATATACTTGGGCCCCACACTAGGGTCTTTTGCCATGGCTCAAACTACTTGGTCCCAAGAGAATGTTCTTTTGCACCATGTCTCGAACATAGTGGTATCTCATCTCAATGTGTTTCGATCTGTCATGAAACACCGTATTCTCGGAGAGCTTTATACAACTCTGATTATCACAGTGGATAACTGTGAGTTCCAACTCAGCACTGAACAAATCTGAAAGTAGTTTTTTGAGCCACACTGCTTCTTTGCTAGCAACAATTGCAACAATGTATTTTGCTTCTGTAGTGCTCTGGGCTATGGAGCCCTGTTTCCTGCTGGATCAGGAAATCATAGCTGAACCCAAACTAAAACAATATCCGGAAGTACTCTTCCGGTCCACTGTACTGCCCATCCAATCATGAATATGTATATTCATGAAGCATTACACCTCCACTGGAAGTGTATCTAATCCCATAGGCTATAGTCCCCCGAACATATTTGAGAATATGTTTAACAACAACCATATGAATGTGCTTTTGGTTCACACATGAACTGGCTGAGGGCATTCACTGCATAACAAATGTCCGGTCTGGTATGTACAAGATACATCAAGGACCCAATGATCTGATGATATATGGTGGGGTCTTCCAGATGTGAACCTGTAGCTTGATCTTGTAACTTCTTTAGGTTAGAAATCATCGGTGTGGACATGGACTTACAGTCCAACATGCCAAATCTGCGGAGCACATCAACTGCATACTTGCTTTGTGCGAGAAAGATCTCACTTGGTTTCTGCCACAACTCTAAGCCAAGAAAATAATGCATAAGACCCAAGTCTTTCAGTTCAAATTCTGTTGAAAGCTCCCTCTTAGTCTGAGCTATCAAATTTTCTTCTCCTGTAAGGAACATATCATCCACATTTAATACTAAGATAATAGGATGATTCTGTACAATCTTTATATAAAGATTGAGATCTTCTATGCTCTTGGTGAACCCAAGACTCTGTAGAAAATTGTCAATTCTTCCATATCTAGCTCTCGGAGCTTGATTCAATCCATAGAAGGCTCACTTGAGTTTGTAGACATGGGACATGGGATTCTTTCCCATGGATCACAAACCCCTCAGGTTGCTCGAGATAAACCTCTTGCTCAACTTCATCGTTAAGAAAAGCAGTCTTAACATCCATCTGGTGAAGTGTCCAACCAAAAACTGCAGCAAGAGAGATAATGATTTTGATGGAAGTACACCTGGCAATATGAGCAAAAATCTTGTCATAGTTAATTCCTTCTTTCTGAGAGAAGCCACGAGCCACAAATCTAGCCTTGAATTTTTCAACACTGCCATCTGCTGCATGCTGTATTTTGTAAAGCCATTTGGAGGTTACCACTGATTTGCTATGAGGTCTTCAGACCACTTCCCATACATCATTCTTTAATATTGAATCGTACTCTTCTATCATTGAATCCTTCCACACTTTATGTTTGGAGGCTTCTTCAAAGGTGGAATGTTTTGAGTTAATCACAAGATTCAATTGAGCTACTAGGCCGGAGTACTTATCTGGTTTCTTGCTTTCTTTGAAGGTGCCTTTAGGTGCTGCATGCTTTTTTGCTTCCTTTAGAATTTCTCGGCACCAAGCTGGCTTCCTTTTAACATGAGGTTTCTCTAAGGGAAACTCGATAGAATCCCTTGAGGGATCCACTGAAGGCTCTGTGGTCTCCTCCCTCTGCTCATCTGGAAGAGGTGTATCTGAAGGTTTCGGAGATGGAGCTTCCTGCTCCTTTGTATCGCATGGAAGTTCTCTGGAACGAGGAAAGGTTGCTTCTTCATGAAAGGTCACGTCTTTGCTAACCTAAATGAACTTTTGTCCTGGTACATAAATTTTGTATGCCTTTGAGGTTTCACTGTATCCCACAAAAGTTCCTTTCTTTCTGGAGGGCTCTAACTTAGCCCTCTTTTCTTTTGGAATATGAATGTAGACTGGACTGCCAAAGATTCTCAAATGATCAACTAAAGGCTTGTTATCGGTGAAGACTTCTTCTAGAGTTTTCTCTTCAAGGGCTTTATGAGGACACCTGTTCTGAATATAGACTGCAGTGCTTGCAGGTTCGGCTCAAAGAGATAAAGGTAGATTCTGATCATACATCTTGGCTCTGGCTGCTTCACAGATCGTTGTATTCTTTCTTTTTGCAACCCCATTCTGCTGGGGATTATAAGGCACAGTCAACTCCCTCTTAATACCTGAAGCCCGACAGAGTTCATCGTACTTGTAGGAGTCAAATTCTTTTCCATTGTCCGTTCTGAAAACACGGATGTGTCTACCTGTCTGATTCTCAACAAGATTCTTAAAATCTTGAAATCTGCTGAAAGATTCATTTTTAGTCTTCAAAAAATAAATCCAAGTTTTACGAGAACAATCATCAATAAACATGATATATTAAAGACAACCATTCATAGACGGAGCAGTCATAGGTCCACAAAGATCAGAATGAATAAGATCTAAAATGCCATTAGTTTTTCTATTGTTGTGAGGGTAAGCTTTCTTTGTATTCTTATCGAGAGCATAGCCTTTACAAACACTATCATGCTCAAATGAAAACACTGGCATACCTGTTACCATCTTTTGCAAACTTGAGAGTGCGTTGTAGTTGAGATGTCCAAGCCTTCTGTGCCAGAGCTCGCAGGGGTTTATCATCTCGTGAGCTAATGCTTGAACAACTTGACTTGTGATTTTGTAAAGTCCACTCTCTCGAGTTCCGATAGTCATGGCAGAGCTCAAATTCCCATTTGAGGGCCACATGAGAGCCTTTCCTTTGGAGAAAGTTACTGAGTACCCTTTGCTTTCTAACACTGCAATTGAGATGAGATTTTTCTTTAAACCCGGAACATAAAGAATTTCATCAATATGAAATACATTACCTGTTTAAAGCTGAAATGATGCTGTTTCAAACCCTTTGATGTCATAGGTGCTATCATCACCCAGTTCTACCTTTACATTGAACTTCTTATCCCGATAGTTTACAAGATTCTGTTTGAAGCCTGTCATGTGTTTGGAGGCCCCGCTGTCCACTAACCAAATATCTTCTGACTTGGTTAAAGTGCCAGAGAGGGCTGGGATGAGATAAAATTCTCGGTGTTGTTCTTGTTCTTTGGTGGCTTCCCTGGTTCTTTTTTTTTGAGGTTCCTTTTGAGGCTCTTCTTCGTTAGTTGCAACTGAAGCTTGGAACCTACCTTTCCTTCTCTGCTGTGAGGGAGGGTTCCTGCAATCTTTTGCATAATGTCCTAGCCTTTTATAGTTAAAGCATTTTACTTTAGATAAATGAGAATGAAAATGAGATAGCTTACCTTGTGGTTTCTTACCTTTGCCTTTGTGCTGCGGAAAATTCTTCCATCTATTGGCTTTAACTGAAAGGGCATGGTCTCTTATTGTTGAGGGCTCATTTATGCTTTTGAGTCTTCCCTCTTCTTCCAAACAATCATGATGCCATAATCTCTCGAAGTTAGGTTGAACTTCTCTAATGTTGACCGAAGAGGGGAAGGTTTCCCATGAGTCAGGGTGTCCATCAACTACAGTTTGTACAAGGTCATCATCATCCACTGCAACCGCAATTGCTATAAGTTGATCTCTGGTTTGAGCAATCTTGGAAAAGAAAACAGAGATGGTTTCGTCCTTTCCCATCTTTAATGTACGTAGTTGTTTCTTTAATATCCTCTTCTGAGTTGGAGCCTTTTTTTCATAAAGATTTGCTAGGGTGTCAAAACATTCTTTGGCTATCCTTAGATGACCAATGAGGGGCATCATGTTGTCCTTAACCGAATAAAAATGATTCTTTTAGCTTTGACCTGTTTCTTCTTATATGCTGCCCTGCTTGCATTTGTAGTGGGTTTTTCAATCACCCTGGTAACCAACTCTTCCAAGTTACCTTCTTCTACTATGTTGAATACCCTAGCCTTCCAAGCATTAAAGTTGGAGGCCCCTTCAAGCCTATCTTTTGCTTTGACTGAAGATGAAGTCATGCTTGCTTAAAGATGAAAAGTCTTCCTGCTGATTTGCAAAACAAACCCTAAGACAAGGATCTACGCAGGCTCAAAAGTCTGCCACTAGTGAGCTCTTTTCACGCCCTAAGCTCTGATACCATGTTAGTTTTTAGGGAAAATAGAAAATAGTGATATCCTTTTTCTAATTCTGTTCACTAATACAAATATAGATCAACACTTAAAACATTTAACTGAAGCATATTAAATATGGATAGTTAGATCTGAACATATGAAAACAAATTTTCTGAATGCAGATGTCAAACAAAATAATTCTTTAACTTACCTCTAGCCAATGGAGAATGTACCTGTCACATGTAGATGTTGTCCCCTTTATTATGCTCATAAATAACTTAAAGTCATGGATCAAACTCAAGGGTTATGATCATCTATTATGATCATCTATTATGATATTAGGTAGACTGTTTTGCCAAGGAGGACCACATACAGAGCTGAAGCAAAAACCCACAACAAACTATCCAAAATTCGACTGTAATACAAGCCCTTCAAACCAAGAAGGTATCAACCAATAGGGCACCAAGAGAGAAACCCTTCAAGCAACAAAAACACCAGCAAAAGGAATAGCAAGAGGGAAAAGCACCCACAGATAGTGACAGTAAGGAGAAGGAGGTCACGGTGCCCTTAACAACATACAATAGCAGCAAAAGAAGAGGCCGCGGCAGACATAGAGGTACTTGGAGGGTCTGCGACTCACACAACCAGTTGAGGAGAGGTCCGTGGCAATCACAGGAAGGTTTGCAACTCTTGATAGAAGACCCACAACAACCAATAAAAAGCTCCACGACATATGCAACAAGTATAGGCAGTCAAGGAGAGATCCGACACCTCTAAACCAACAAGAAAAATAGATGAAGCTCCCAACTAATGGAATAACACGTGTCTAAAACAATGCCTCATATTTGAAAGAGAAGAACCACTAGAGAAGCCGTACCATCACCAAGAAAGACAAACTGAGGTAGCCACAACAACAATAAGAATAGGAAGAATGAATAAAGTGTGTGTAAGAATGCTAGAGGGAGGGTTTCTTTTATAGCTAAGGAAAGGGGTTAGGGCTAGAATTAAAATAATTAAATAATGACATTTTAATTAATATAAATATTAATTAAAGGTCAAATAAGTCAAAGTGACTTATAAAAACCCAACACCACATCAAACAAGAAAGAAAACAAAAGCAAGCAAGGGGGAACTTCAGGACAAAGTCAAGGTGTTCTCTTCAATGGCAAAACATGTCCACATAAGTCTCATAATCGCTTATAAACTTTATCATCACTGCATGAGGGGAAACATCCATGATATGTCATGTCCATCTTCATGGCTACTCCTAGGTTTCATGGACCATCTCGAGAGAGAGGAAGAAGATCACACATCATCACATCTTGGTACACAACCAAGAACTACTTGGTCCAAGACCAGGGTACCCCAAAACACATCTGGGGGTCCTAGAACACATCTAGGGTCTTTCATCCACCAAAGTACAAGACCAAGGATCAACCCAAGCATTTAAGAAAGGATTCCCTGGAACACATCCAGGGCCCTAGAACACATCTAGGGACTTACATCATCAACCACCAAGGAACACATCCAAGGATCAATCCAAGCACCGAGCAAGGATTCTTTGGAACACATCCAGGGGCCCTAGAACACATCTAGGGACTTACTGCTTGGTACTTGACCAAGAACCCCAGTAATATGCTGGGGCTCCACAATAGGGTCTTTTACCATGGCTCAAACTACTTGGTCCCAAACCAAGAACCCCGAGAGTGTACTGGGGGCCCTAGATCTCAGCTATGGTCTTATGCCATCCTCTCGGAGAATTGCTCTTGTAGTTACACTAATTTCAACAGGTTTTCTATCTTCTCACTCAATTTGAAGCAAGATTGGCAGATGATCGAAATCACCTCCCACCTCTACCCAAGTCTCGATTCTTTTTTAATCACTCATTATAGCTTCTGAAACCAGGAATCTATCTAGCCTTATATAAATTTTTTGTTAAATGAATTAAAAAGTACCAAGGACAAGTGTTTCTCATCACCTAGGCGCCTAGGGGTGAGAAAGTGTCCAATGTGGTCCTTGTTAAATTATTTCTTTAGTTTCTTCAATGCTTTAAACATAATTTGATTTATTAACCAACAAAATGTATATTTGAAATGATGAACAGAAGTAGAAGAGGTACTCAAATATAATCTCACACATGCACAAGAATTTACCCTGGGGAATCCCTATACAGGGAGAAAACCCCCAACAAACAATCTTCCTTTATTGCAAATAATATGTAAGATCAATTACAATAATCCACCTTGAAAAGTACGTGACTGATAGACCAACAAACAA
>SNQJ01S0045107.1:29938-57828 GCA_010110895.2 Picea sitchensis
ATGGCAAAGACCCTAGTTGAGATCTAGGGCCCCTAGTACACTCCTGGGGTTCTTGGTCTAGGACCAAGCAGTTAGAGCCATGGCAAAAGACCCTAGTGAGGGCCCCCAGTGTATTGCTGGGGTTCTTGGTCAAGGACCAAGCAATTTGATGATGTAAGTCCCTACATGTGTTCTAGGGTCCCTGGATGTGTTCCAGGGAATCCTTGCTCGGTGCTTGGATTGATCCTTGGTTGTGTACCTTGGTGGATAAGACCCTAGTGGTGATCTAGGGCCCCCAGATGTATTTTGGGGTATCCTGGTCTGGGACCAGGCAGTTCTTGGTTAAGTACCAAGACGAGATGATGTGTGATCTTCTTCTCTCCCGGGATGGTCCATGAGACCTAGGAGCAGTTAAGAAGGACATGATCACATCAGTGACCTTCCTCTTATGCTAGGATGATAAAAGCTTATAAGTTATCATGAAACACTTGTGGACTTTTTGCCATTGAAGAAGACCCCTTTGACTTTGTCTTGTTGCCTCCCCTTTCTTGTGCCACGTCCTTCTTAATGTTATGTGTGTTGGTCTTTTCTAGTCACCTTGACTTGTTGACTTTCTAATTGTTATTTTTATAATTAAAATATTAATTATTTTTAATTGTTTTATTATTGGGTTTTAATTTAACCCTAAAGTTAGGGTTAGTTTAGTTAACCCTAACCTACTACCTAAACTATAAAAGAAGACCACTTCCTCTCTCTCACTCACACTTTTTCTTTCTCCTCCAAGCATCTCTTGGTCTGAATTTTTTGCTGCAGCCCTCTTCTTGTTTCAGTCCTGGTTTAGGGTATGGCCTCCTTGGTTAATTGAACTTAATTCTTGCTGAGTTTTTGGTGCAGCCTTCTTGGTTTGATCTTTTGCTGGTGCAAGGTGCGGCTCCCCTCTTGGCTGTTGGTGTGAGGTGCGGCTCCCTCCTTGACTGCTGGTATGTGGTGCAGTTTCCCCCTTTGGCTGCTGGTATAGGGTACAGCTCCCTCCTTGCTGCCTGTTTAAGTGCTGCGGCTCTCTTAGAAGAGGTGCGGCCTGCTTAGGATTACCTCCAAGGGTTTATCCTTCCTCTCCACTCCTGCCGCTAACCCTTAAGGGTGTTTTGCCAGCCACTGTTGTCTCCTTGCTGCTGTTGCACCTATTTCTGCTGTTGCTAGTGCCTCCCTGTTGCTGCCACCTGCAAGCTGCCTTTTGCCTCAGATCTGGTGCCACCTAATTGCTGTCACCTTTTACAGCCTTCTTCACCCTCATAAGGGTTTTTGGCAGCCCTATTTTCTGTCACATATTTTTCTGTAACAGTTTTTGTTAAGGGCTGTTAGTGGTTTTCTTTCACCCCCTAGTTTGGTCATTGGGGTTTTCATATCAGCCCTGTACTTGATGCTGATTGGTTTTTTAGTTCTACCTAAAGTTCTTCTTGGCAAAATCTGTCCACAAGATCATGATGAAGATCTACCCTTGAGGGTTTGATCCATGACCATTATAGTTTTTTCTGAGCATACAGAAAAGAGGACAACAGCACATCAGGTAAATCTGTTCCTTGCTTTTTGGCTAAGGTAATGTTCAGATCTGTTTCTTATCTGTTCTTTGTTCAAGTTAATGTTCAGATATAGTTCAGAGTTGTTTTCTTTAGTAATGTTCAGATCCACTATTATTTTTGTGATTGATTTACTTCAGAAATTTTTGAATTGATTGCTGATCTATATATACTGTAGTAAATAAAATTAAAAGAATATTTCTGTTATAGTTTGCCCTTTAATTTCTAACATTATCAGTACATTGGTTCAGTTGAAATCATGGGGTTGTTAACACTCGAAATTGTCCTAGGGGAATTTCAGTCTCAAGGGATTTGAATCCTCACTTAGGGAATATGCCACTGTCACCTTAAATAATCCCTCTCACTTTGTGCTAGTGCATGCTAGCGTCGGGGATGTTTGAATGCTCAATTAGGGAATATGCCACTGTCACTTTATGTAATCTCTCTTACTTCAGGCTTTGTGAGTGCTAGCCTTGGTGGGGCTCCCTATTGATTTGAAGTCAAAAAGTCTTCGCTTATTCTGCAAATAACACTTCAAATCTGTGGACTATGCTCACTGAAATAGTCAAATTTAATTCAGATTTCTACCATAAATCAGCAATGTAACTTGAGATTTATCATTGATAACTCAAGCTCGGCCCATAAAATTGATAAATCTGGAACAGACACCTTCAGATCTGCAATGAAAAGTTGCAGATCTGCATGTAAAATACCCAAAACCAGCAAAGTAGATAATTCTTTTTACGTGTTTTGTGGACTGGTTTCTTTAATCCTATGGGTGTGGAGTTGAAGAAAGGGAGAAAATTGATGGGGCAGGCGATATACCCGAGACCAATCAATTCAGAAAATTATAAGTCAAATTATAGAAGAAACTCACAAGAAGAATTGGTCGCCAAAAGTGTTTCACCTTTATTCCACAGTTATAACTACATAGTCTGAAGATGTAAGTTTCACACCAGAAGGACTCAAGAGGATGAACTGTCACTTCTCAAGCACTGTACTTGCACAATGTATAGCGTTTTGTTCATTAAATAAAAATGCCACGACCATGAATGATTGCATTTAGAATTTACATCTTCCAATACACAAGTCATAACTTATACGTATTTCATTTACTGCTTGGTTTATAGTAAATATAGTTTGGGCAGGATAATTTCATTAGTGGTTGAAACAGTGACATTGACTGCTATTTACTCTCAAGTTTTCAAATTACATTGAATTTCTCACGTAACTGTCAATTTATAGTTATTTGCTTGAATCTCTCTATCAGTAACGTGCACACAGATCTGTCATCGGAAATTCTAGAAGTGATCACATCCATTTCTGGGTATGCTTCCCATCTGAAAGTTTTGCCACAAGTCTTATAGCTCATATTGAACATGTTAGACTGAACAATGTAAAGGAAACACAGAAAATCATTCGACATTTAGGAAGCATATTTCCAGACCAGAGGTTTAAAGGAGTTGACTTGCTTTTAGGTGCCATGCTTTTGGCATAATATTAATCTTGTGATAGAGATTTATTTCTGTTTGTATACCCTGTTTCCCTGACTAGTTTTCCATTTGAGATAAAATGGCTCCATGTAATTCACATAATAACTGCTTGTAATTATTATTTCAAACACTCTTAGTTTACGATGTAAAGCCAGCTATGGAGCACTATTCTTTTCTTGGCCTCTTTATCCTCTCTCTGGGCACGGGGATACGAGTCTGTCCCAGAGACTTGCTTATCTCTCTGTCTTGTGGAATCATACGAGTTTGTGGAAAAGGAAGTAAGAATAAAGAAACTGGAAAGCCATAGTCCGTTTATTTGGAGGCTATTCAAAGATGGACTTATCTCCCTGGCTAGTTACTGAGTGTCCAGCCTGTTTGAATTAAAATACCTGAGATAAGTTATTAACATATTATCTATTTGAGGTGCATATAAAAGATACATTCTGGTTCCAACTAGCCATGGTAAAAATAAGTAATGCAAATTCTTTCCACCTGTTGATATGGATAAAGATAAAAGGATGCAAGTTCAAGCCAAAAATATTTTTGTGATTGATTGGCATCTATGCTTAGCTTTTGTTCCGACCAAAAGGTGTCCAGAAAGAGTTTTGTGTGGTATTTTGTCTTGTAGTAATGGGAGGGAAAAGTTAGCATGTACCATTGACTTATTGCTGGTTACTATTATTGTGAGCAGTCAGCTTCCTTTAATTTGTCCTATATTGGATTTCAGAGTTTTAAATTTGTGTGATATTTTTCTTGCTAACTTTTTTCAGCTCTATTGCTTTTTCTCTGCAGTCTGAGGATGTATAATTCATTAGTGGAAAGGTGCTTTGACCATTGTGTCGATAGTTTTCGCCGCAAGTCTCTGGACAAACAGGAAGAGACATGTGTTCAACGCTGTGCAGAGAAATTTTTAAAGCATTCTATGCGTGTGAGTATGAGGTTTGCTGAGCTTAATCAAGGGAGCCCGACTCCTGATTAGTTGTTTCTTGAAGGATATAAAAAATTTGTGGTCATCAAGAATAAGGGCATATTGTTTTTTAGGGGCAAGCAGAAGATGAGTATCTGTTTCTCCTATTTAAAATTTTTGGTGCATGCCAATTATTTCAGTTGTTGATTGTTAAATACTGGATAGCCTTTTTGAAATTGATTATACCTAAACATGATATAGGGAATCAATGTTTTCTTGCATACAAAAGGGGTGAACATTTTTGTTCATCCATGGTTGTTAAACCTGAATCAAATAGGTTTTGAGAAAATGGAGGCATTTCTTTTAGCACTTTGAATACAACTAAAGAATTTGTAATTTACTGTTTTATTACTTCAAAACAAAAGTGCGGACACCCTTTTAATTGAACATTAACAACAATGTTAAAACAACTGAACTTATTATGTGGGGACAAATATATTAGCAAATGAAATGCTAGTTGTTCATGCCATATGCTTTGTTGAGTGGTTTTACCCCCCCTAGAATGTGACTTGAATTTTTGATATTGCATATACACAGTGTACACGTGAATTGTTTGGCATGGTGAGATTATCTTTAATTATGTATTTGACCGCCTTCAGATATTCTGTGAGATCACAGCACAAGGAAGTGTCCAGACGAGATCATAATATCTCTGTTACAATCTGCCACATGCTACTTGCATGACATCCATCTTATATGCTTTATTTCTTCACCTTTTTGATATCATTGTTGTCACTTGTCTGTGAGTAGGATCATTTTGGGCTTCTGTTTTTCATTTATAAATGGAGGTGCCATGCCTTATACAAATTTGTGTTCTATTTTGATGTTCTTCTTTTTGTGATCAAGGCATTATGCTCCTCACTTCTCTGTGTGTTGACTAGTCTTCAGTTGTTTACTTATTTATCATATAAAGATGTATCGAAAGTGTTGCTCTCCATGATACCATACACTCAGGTTTATTTTGTCTCCTGTGTAGGATCCAAGTTCCTCATTTCTTGTTACATTTTGATTCCACTAAAAAATCTAGAGTGCATGAAGAGCTCTTTACATAACCAAAATGATATGACTAAGTTAACTTGAGAAACATATGGCATGAGAAAGCATGGGCTTAAGGGGATGAATAGCTTGGGGGCTTGAACGTTATCAGAGTAATGGTCATCAATGGAATTAAGAAGCTGTACATAGAACGTAGAGGGTTTCATTGTTTTAACGTGTGTTGTGTGTAGAATGTGCATTTTGTGTTGTTTTTAAGGTCCTCAATTTCTAAGTCCCTGAATGGTTTTTTGGTAGTTAGGTTGATAAATGTTTGATTTAGTTGTGGGTAGATTGACTTGCATAAGCCTCTCACTGTGCATCCTGTACATAGAATTAAGAAGCTGTACATAGAACGCAGAGGGTTTCATTGTTTTAACATGTGTTGTGCGTAGAATGTGCTATTTGTGTTGTTTTTAAGGTCCTCAACTTCTAAGTCCCTGAATGGTTTTTTGGTAGTTAGGTTGATAAAGGTTTGATTTAGTTGTGGGTAGATTGACTTGCATAAGCCTCTCACTGTGCATCCTTCAGATCTTATTGTTGAGGGTTCTTGGAACTACTTGCCATGCAGCAGTGAAATCAGTTTGTTCACTCCCCAACCAATTTTGTTTTCCATTGCCACTTTTTGATAATCTTTCCCTAATGGCATAAGTCTTTCTCACTCTACATTCTTAAGATCTTATCGTTGAGGGTCCTTGGACCTAATTGCCATGTAGCAGTGAAATCAACCTGTTAACTCCTCAACCAATTTTGTTTTCCATTGCCACTTTTTGATTATCTTTCTCTGATTGTATTTGCATGATTTGCTGAATACTTTGGGTTTCCCTACTTTCATCCTGGTAATTTAAGAAGTCTGTTGTTGGAATTCTTGGAAATGAGATTTTATGGGCATGTTTTTGCCCTAAAACGCTTGGAAACAGGGTTTTATGGGCTCGATTTTGCCTGCAATCTTTCCTTTGCTCCAAATTCAGTTGGAGTTATTGAAATCAGTGTTTATGGTCACACTTTTTGTTGAGATTATGTACCTTGGGAGGTGTTCCCCATGTGTTTCTGCTCTCCTAAACACATGTGGGATGTACTATGTACTTTGTGCCTTGTACTTTGTGTTTAATTTCACTTTGACTTAGGAGATTTAAGTCAAAAATGAAATGTTGTCATTTATGCCTAAAATGACTATTAATTCACTCCGTGGGTGAATTAGAGACATAAAGTGAACTTAGGGAACTTAACCCAAAGTGGGTTTTTGAGTGAGATTCTTTTGGAGAGAACTCAACCTTTGATTAGATGGGAGATGCGATGATCTCAACCATCCATATCCTAGCTTTCCTTATGGAAGTTCAATAGGGGCGTAAAGGGCAAAGGGCAAAGGAGAGCTCATTCACTCATTTGCTCACTTGGAGAGATTGAAAGAGAGCTTGGAGATGAGGTCTGAAGCATGAGGTGAGGCTAGCTTGGGCACATACTTTCATGGAGAGAGGCATCTAGCTTGGAGCTTTGTTTATTTATTGAGTAGCTTCTAGTGTTGTGGAGGGTGCACTTGTTGAGGAGGGCGCATCAGCAGTGGGGAGGTCTTACACCTGTCAGATTGTAGTGGGATCAGTTTTAGAGGGAGGCCACATGCCAGTGCTTGATTACTGTGGAGGGGTTTTCCATTCAGAGCTCACAGTTTGCATTTGCATCAGATTTGGTGGATTTGAGAGCATTTACGAGGGGCGCACCTGGTTCATTTGGACTTGTATTTCAGCTTGGATCAAGCTACTATTGTATCAGGTTCATCTATATTTTGTACTTGCTGTATTCCACCATCTACTCTCCTCATATATAGACATATATCCCAAACTGGTTTTCCCCGAGGGGGTTTTATCCAAGGTCATGTTGACCAAAAATACCTGTGTACAAAATGATGTGTGTTAGTCTTTTAGATTTACTTATTTTCAGCTGTAAAGATCTCTAGGTGTGTTGTATTTATTTTAGTATGCAGGTGCTAACTTTTGGTTACTAAAACTACATGCTAGAGCACCTAAAATTGCAAGTACAATCGTAACAAATCATCAAGAAGTTCATGAACTGTTGGCTGTCTTAAAACAACAACAAAACCTTTACATAACAGTTGAAACTGAGAGCCAATCTGTGGTCAAAGACAAACACAGTTGGCAGCTTGATAAGACCTGGAAAATCTTCATGGTATTAGAGCCGAGGTAGCTGATTTTTGAGCAGTTTGGACAAAATATGTGTTGGTTGTCATATACATCTTCTTGGCAGATTTTTGTGGACAACCATTGATTTTTTCAGTGGTTGTTAGTGGGTAGATTTTTGTAGAGGACAGTTGGGTAGTTGTGACAGTTTGTCGTCAGTCTCTTTTCACACCTACGGAGTAGGAGTGAGGTTGATTTGACTCGATCTCTTTTCACACCTATTTTGCTAGGAGTGAGGTCGGAGTTCGCTTGCTTTTTTTCACACCTGTGTTGACATGAGTGAGGTAGTGTTCCTTTGCAGTTTGAGCATCAGTTGGAGTGCAGTTTGACAGACATGTCAGCATCTCAGATGCGTGTTGAGGACATGCTAGCTGGGGCTAGCAATTGGTCGCCTTAGAAGGTGATGATGGTCTTTGTCTTAGAGGACCTCGAACTATGGGACATAATTGAGGCGCTTGTTCCTGTTCTTCCTATTACTGCCCCCATCTTGTTGGCATAGTTCAGGAAGAGGAACAACAAGGCAAAGAGGACCATTTGTGATGCAGTTCGTGATCATATCATACCCCATTTGATTGGGAATAACTATGCATACGAGATGTGGGCATCTCTATGCAAGTTGTATGAGAGCTCCAATGAGAACGAAATATGGTTCTTCATGACCGACTCAGGGGCATTCACATGCTCAAGGATGAGTCGGTGACTTCATTCCTTGGTCGCTACACTCAGATCAGAGACGAGCTTGGAGCCGTCAGAGAGGTAGTGGACCCTAACTCTTTTGTGAGACAAGCTATGAATAGTTTCACCAAACCGTGGGGTTCATTCGTTCGTGGCATTGTTGCCAGGGAGGTCATGTCTACATGGGAGAGGATGTGGGATGACCTCGTCCATGAGGAGATCAGGCTTGTAGCAGAGGCCTCTGGACAGTAGCAGCAATAACAACAACAGTCTGGTCAGGGTGATGAAGATCTTGCTCTTTGGACAAAGGGCAAGAAGGCCGACTGTGGGGGTTGACAGGGTCCCAAGTTTGGGGCCCCACCACAGGGGAGTGGAGGAGAGAGTAGCAGTGGTCAGAAGAGAGATATGAGCAAAGTGAAGTGCTTTGTTTGTAAGAAGTTGGGGCACTATGCTGGACAGTGTCCCAACAGGAAGAAGAAGAGGGGTGGTATCGCAGCTACAACATCGGAGGCAGAGTTTCAGACACAGTTTCAGAGAGAGTGTGCTTTCCTCATATGTTGCACTTCAGTTGAGACGACACCCAATATCTGATATATTGACAGTGGGGCTTCGAGCCATATGACTGGAGTCAGAGAGCATTTGACTGATCTCAGAGACATCGAGGTCAAGATGAAGATTGCTTTTGGAGATGACACATTGGTCAGAGTTGCTGGGATTGGCACAATTACCTTTTGGAGAGATAACATGCCACCTATATCGTTCAGGGATGTTCTTTATGTCCCTGGGCTGAAGAAGAATTTGATTTCAGTTTCTACCCTCCAAGATAGAGGTCTTGAGGTAACATTCAGAGGCACTGAGGTACTCATTCATCCTTAGGGGTCTTCGCTGGTAGTCTTATGATTCTCGGTATGATAACTGGTAGTTTTGGCTTTTCTTTCTTTTATGGAATTGTCATGTTCTTCCTCATGTTCCTCTTTAGCTTTTGGGTCCATGGAGTCTTCTATAGATTCCATGCCTTGAAGATTCCAACTTCTTCCTTTCATCATAGGATCATGGATGTAGATGGACAACCAAGGATACTTAAGGCTTCTTTTTCGAAGAAGACTTCTTTTAGAGTCGAACTGAACACGTGGTGCTTATCATGGTTGCTACTTTCAATTGGAACATAGACAGATACTTCATAATCCTCAATGGATCATATCATTTAGGATTAACTCCCTCCTAATCCTTGCATTCATGCATGCTCTTCTTTTGGATTTCTGTAATCAACTCCCTCCATCTAAGTAAGAGAGTCCACGCTTCTGTCTGCATCCTTATTGCCTTCTGCAAAGTGTCACAAGTCTTTTTCTAATTTCCTCTTGATTGTTGACTTCTTCTGAGTTTCTTCAAGTTTGATTTTGATTTCGGCTTATCTTGCAGTTGTTACTTATGTAATAACTTCCACATGAATTTTTACGAAGGATTATCAATGTACTTCATCTTTTCATGTGTATTGCTTGACTTAACAATTTTTATCTTGTTATTCTTCCATAGGTATTGTTTCACTTGAAAATCTTTTCTAAGAAATAGATATGCAAGATATGTACAAAAACTATGTAAACATGGTATGTGCAGGAACTATGAAGAATATTGTTACCTTGTCTTAGAGGAAGAAATATGTTTTATCCTGCTTGGCCTTCTTTGAGGGTTCCCTTTCTTCGGCAACTGATGCTTTGTCTGTTTCCTTCCTTAGGCCAAACTTCCTCTTATTCTTGAAATTCTTGAATTTTTGGTGTGAAGGCTTGATCACTGTATTTCTTTTGGGATTTCTCTTTTGTGCTAATCCTTGATTCTTCTTGTGCACAAGTCCAAAGTTCTTGAAATGTGAGATATTCCTTTCTTGTTTTCATGCTTGCAGCAAATGCATCCCATGTCTTGGGAAGGTTGTTGAGTACTATATTTATCAGTTCCTTGAAATGATTTTTTCAATAGCTTGTAGTTGATCTCTTAATTGAGAAATTATCACAAAGTATGATGTTATGCTTTCATCATCATTCATTTTCATGTCACGAAGCTCATTCTTCAGACTCATTACTTGTGCAATGTTTTTGATTGAGAAGAGATTAGTTAGGGCATCGTACATCTTCTTAGATGATTCAAGATGAGAGATGTAGGGTATTAAGTGGTCTTTTACAGAGTCCACTATGATACTCATGGCATTGATGTCATTGACCTTGAACTTCTCCATAACTGCAACGTTACGAGGTTCCTTCTCTTTTCCTTCTTCAAACTATGGTTCCATGATCTTTCTTTTCACGATATCCAACACTTTATTCTTGGCAAGGATGAGGTCAATCCTTGTCTTCCATGCTCTGAAGTTAGAAGCCCCTTTTAACTTGTTTTTTGACTTCATAGAGTAAGTTATGACTGCTTTGACTTGGTCAACCTTTGACTTTGACCAGAAACTCAAACTTGACGTCTTAACTTGTTGAGAATACCAGGAGGTGCGATAGGTTAGGGCGTACTAGGCTATCCAAAAATTAGGTCAATCTCTTCACTTAATGTGCCTCAACATGAGGGTTAGGGTTTCGTTGCTGCAACAAAAACTTTGACTGCAATTGCAATTGAGAAAATCCTCCCAATCTATCTTCCAACGGTTAGACTGTCCGAAGATAGTGTGGGCCCATAACTTGTTAGAAAATAATAGGTGTGCTCGTTTAACCATAGACAATATAGAAATATTGCCACCCAACCATAGGTCGAAGCCACCCCCAAGCACCTTAACCTTGACAGAGAGAATAATTCTGGAAGCAAATCCTATGTCCAAAAGCCAATCAAGGTAGCGTACCACTCTCCAGAGCTAGCATACCAATTAGAAAGTCCAAACCATAACCAAGAGAAAGTCCAAGCCTAAAACTGAAAATACTAGTTGCAGTTGCAACTACTCTCCAGAGTTGCACACTTGAATTTCTGTAGTTGCAAGCTGTGTGTGTACAAATGAGCTCTGACATCCTGTATTTATACTGCTCTTTCTTTTTTTCTGTTTGTTAATTGGTCCGGACCTTCTTGGCATCGGGATTAACCTTTGGCTTGAGAAACCGTGACTCAGGGGCATCTAAGCCGTCAAAATCACCCGGGGATCGCACCCGGCCTGAGCCACACCAACCCTTAACATGGTTGGATTTTTTGTCCCCGTAGGTTTCGAACCGGTGACTTTTCAACACGGAGTGGCTTAACAACACACTCCGTCACCGACTGTCCTACACTTCGGGGACTTTATACTGCTCTTTCTTAACCGTGTGGGGCGATTTATCTTTCTGGAGGCTAAAGACTCAATATTAATTATTTTCTTTAGTCGACTTGTCTTCTAGGGTTATGTCCAAAGCTTTAGGGTTTCTTCTTGCTTTTCAGAATATTCTATTCTTGTCAGGGTTACGCGTGGGGGTTAATACCTCCCGCAGCTACCATAATATCAACATGGACAAGTTATGATCTTTAAGAGGCTTGATAGATTTTTGATATTTGAATCTTTGGTGAATGAAACAGAGGTTAGAATGAAAGAAACGCCCTTGTTTTTCCATAAACAATATCTCAATATTGTCACCCAACCATAGGCACACAACCACCCTTAAGCACCATAACCTTGAAAGATAGAATAAAATAATTCCAGAAGCAGTACCAGACCCAACATATATCCAAGAGACAACGTATCTCGAGATTCTCCAAGAATAGCGTACCAAACAGAAAGTCCATAAACCATAAACCAAGAGCAAATCCCAATTGCAGTTGCTGCAGCTGCACTCCTCCAAACTTGCGCACCACTTGTCTTGTGTGAGATGTGAATGAGTGAATGACCAAATGAGCTCAAGCACCCTCTATTTATAGTGCTCTTTGTCACCTGTCTAGGCCGACTTCTTTTTTTAGAGGCTAACACTTAAATATTAATTTTTTTATTGAGCTGACATGTCTTCTATGGTTTCTATACCTCTGTTTAGGGTTTCTCTAGCTTCTTAAGATTTCTACACATATGTTTAGGTTTCTCTAGTCAGAACATCTCTAATTTAGTCGAGGTTATACACGGAGGTTACCACTCTCGCAATTTCAATACCATATGACTTCCCTAGCTTGGGAGGTATTTGAAGGCAATGGTTTTGAGCACAAAAACAAACCATTAAACCTATAGAATCATCATAGCCAATACTGCATCATCTCATGATCACATAGATCAACCTACTAGCATCATCACCATTATTAGTATCAAATGATAGCATCAACTACATCATCTCTCGAGGCCATACTCCATTTGAGTAATCATGCATGATATTGAATAAGTCACTTACTCAACAGAGTGATACAAGGTCCATTCTTCTATTCCATACATACGTCCTAGAAGAATGTCAGTCCTCCCACATGCTGAAAGCCACACCATGGGCTACATAGACCATTCCTACAGGAGTGTCAGTCTCAGACTATTTTCCAATCGGGTCATATGTACCATAGAGATCAATCTCTACCCATATGCCTTAGAAAATATCGGTCCCGTATCAACCACCCTAATCGAGACGTCATGTCCTTAGGTGGTAGACTATTCAACCCGATCGGGCCAATAACCGTGCCTCAAGAGAGTATCGATCCTGAACCATTTTCCTAATCGAGTTACAATTTGTGCCTTAGGAAAATACCTGTCCATGATACATCAACAAGCTGTCAACCTGGACCATTCTTCATAGGGAGAATGTCTGTCCACCAACACACTCACTATCCATCTAGCTGACAATCATCTCCAACACTAGTGGTAGTCTCCATGGCAATCGGATAATAGCATGCAACTACTATAATGCCATCCAATAGAACATAACTGTGTCTATCCATAATAGTATACAACTACTATCCAATGGTACACAACCACTTCTAGTAGCACACGACTACTAACCAGTGACACATAGTCACAACCAATGGAACACATCCACCATAGTAGCATACAACTACTGTTTAGAGACATATAGTCTCCACAACAATCATATCATCTGGTATCAACCTGCATAACAATATCATGATACAAACTGAGTCATTTGGGCCATTCTTCCACTCACATCTGTGAGATCTGTAAGAGTATCTGCCCTCAAAAAGTTAAACATCATCCATGGGTTATTTGGACTATCCTTCTTAAGCATAAAAGAATAATTGTCCTTGATTTCTGAACCTGGACCATTACCTAACTAGGCCATTCTTCCGGCACTAATCATAGTGCAACCTGGGGAGAATGAGTCTGCCATAGGGAATGGCTATCCATGATTGTTGAACCTAGACCATTCACTTAATTGGGCCATTCTTCCGACACTAATCACAGTGCAACCTAGAGAGAATACGTCTTCCCTAGGGAATGACTGTCCAAACCATTTCCTATGGAAATGACTGTCCTGCACCAACCTCCTATAACATACCATTCTTCGAAACTGCTCACAACTGTGAACTTCGAAAGAATCACTGCCCGAAGAGGCAGACCATTCTGCTTGACCACTACTTAGAGTCATTGCCAACAAGAATGACTGTCATAGACCATTCCCCCACACTGACCACAAGGGGAATCACACTGTCTATTGTACATCAACAATCTATCTGACCATTTTCATTACGAAAATGACTGTCCGATCTGGACCATTTTCCGAACTGGAAAATGATTGTCCATCAGAAATCTTGGGCCACTTTCCGAATTGAAAAGTGACTGCCCAATTTGGACCATTTTCCAAACTGGAAAATCACTGTCCATATATCAATAACATATTAGTGCTCCCTCCCAACCTGGGAGTAATCACTTCCTTTTCCAATAAGGAAGCCATCTCCACGAGTCCAGCTTGTCCCTTAAGTACGAAAACTTTTCATCTTGGACATAGGCTTTACCAAAATATCTGCTATCTGCTCATCTGTGGAGATATACTGGAGAACCATTTCTCCCCTCTAGACTCTATCATGGAGAAAATAATACTTGATCTCAATGTGCTTCGACCTGTCATGGAACACCGGGTTCTCTTAAAGCTCCATACAACTCTAATTATTACAATACATCACGGTCAAATCCAACACTCGATCAAATAGTCCAGAAACCGGCTTACGGAGCCACACTACTTCCATACAAGCATCACAAGCTGCAATATATTATGCTTCTGTAGTGCTTGAGTGCAACAGATTTCTGTTTCCTGCTAGCCCATGATATCATGGCAAGGCTCAATTTGAAACATATCCAAGAAGCACTTCTTCTGTTATATGCACTCCCTGCCCAATCTGAATCGATAAATCCATGCAGCTGTATATCTTAAATCAAACGTCCCACAAAACAAATATTCGGTTGAGTATTCTCCAAATACATTAACGAGCCATTCAATTGTTGATACAGGGACAGGTCTACTAGATCATAGTCTCTCAACTTCCTCAGGTTTGTCATCATGGGAGTTTGCCATGGATTTGCAATCCATCATCCACGACTTCTGAAGAACCATTTCAATACACTTCCTTTGTCATAGGAAGTTTTCACCAATTTGGTGTGGCTTGGCCGTGACCTTAAAAAATAGATTATTATTATTATTATTATTGTACATGAGAGGCTTTGCACCAGGTTGCTTGAATCCATACAATGTCTTCTTTTATCTTCATACATGGGTTTCTTTCTGGTATACCTCAAAACCTTGAGGTTGTTTTATATACTTCTTCTTCAATTACTTTGTTGAGAAGAACAATCTTTACATCCATCTGATGTAAACTCTAACCCAAGGATACTGCAAGAGATATAATGGCTTAGGTAGAGGTATATCTGGTTACTAGAACAAGCTGTCATCATAGTCTTCTCCCTCCTTATGGGAGAACCCTCTAGCCCTGAATCACGCCTTGTATCTATCAATGCTTCCATTTATAAGTCTTTTTCACAATTTCTCGCATACATTGTTCTTCATCACAACTTCCTTCTTCAACGTTGGAGTCCATGGAATCTTCCATAGATTCCATTCCCTTCCTTCCTGAAGGTTCCAACTTCTTCCTTTCGCCATAGGAACATAAATGTAGATGGGCAACCAAGGATATTCAAGACTTCTTTTCGAAGAAGACTTCTTCTAGAGTCAAGCTAAATACATGTTGCTTATCATGGCTGCTACTTCTAATGAAGAACATGGACATATACTTCATAGTATTCACATATTCTTCAATGGATCATATTATTGGGGATTAGCTCCCTCCTAATTTCGGCTTCATGCCTGAATGAGCAATATGCATGCTTTTCTTTTGGAATCCTGTAATCAGCTCCCTCCATCTGGGAGAGTCCATGCTTCGTCTGTATCCTTCTTGCTTTCTGCAAAGTGTCACAAGTCTATTCTAGTTTCCTCTTGATTACTGACTTCTTTATGAGTCTGACTCCCTCTAAGTCTCTTTAAGTTTGTTTCTATTTGTTCTGATTACTGCCCATCTGGTAGTTGTTGCAAGCATTGTGTCATCCTTATAAACTTCTTCTATGTCAGCTTCCATAAAGATTGTTCATCAAACATATTTCACAAGGGTACTTGCCCGAAACAAGAACAACAAGAGCAAACAAGAAATATCTCTCTAGAGGAAATGTGAGTTCATCTTGCAAACAAGTACAATAAGCATCTTTATCAATGGTATTCATATGCAGTCAAGTATTCATTGCACCTAGCAATAATAGAACCTTTCAAACACTGCTTTCACAATTTGTAATGTAGCAACTATCACCCTTGATATATACAAATTTGAAGCTTAACAATTTAATCAAACCTGGAACTTGAAGCCTCAACTGCTATGGAGGGTGCGCTTGTTCCTTTGAATGAACTGAATCCAAGATTACAGCTTGGACAATGTCTCTAATACTTTCCCTGCAAACACACTCATGTTTTGCTAGATGATATAACTTGGATAACATATAAATGTGCATACCTTTGAAGTCTTGTAGCATCGTCCAACTTGTCTTCCAATCTGAAACTATATACCATCTTGACAAGAGGATATTAGAAAGTGAATCATAGGATTAATGATTAAGACAAGCTAGAAACTCTAAAATTTCAACTTTGACCACAAAATCAATTTGACCAAAAGTTAACCTTTGACTTTGACAGTCAAACTTTGACTTTGACCAAAAATTCAAACTTGACGTTTTTTCTAGTTGAGGGTACAAAGAGGTGCACTAGGCTAGCACACTAGGATGTCAAGGAATTATGTTAAACACTTCATCAAAAGTGCCCAAACACAAGGGTCAGGGTTTGTTGCAACTGCATAATTAGAAAACCTAGCTCCAACTGTAAATGGTGCCATAACGAGCTTAACAAATAAGTTCCCAATCTATCTTATAGTGGTTAGACTGTCTGAAGATAGTGTGGGCCCATAACCTGTTAGAATAAAAGAGATGTGCTCGTTTTTCCATAGACAATATCTCAATATTTTCACCTAACCATAGGCACGCAACCACCCCCGAGCACCATAACCTTGATAGATAGAATAATTCCGGAAGCAGTACCATACCCAACAAATAACCAAGAGATAGCATATCTCTCTTTCTCCAAGAATAACGTACCAAATAGAAAATCCATAAACCAGAAACCAAGACCAAAATCCCAGTTGCAGGAGCTGCAACTGCACTCCTCCTCCAAACTTGCACACCACTTGTCTTGTGTGAGCTTTGAGTGAGTGAATAACCAAATGAGCTCAACCACCCTCTATTTATAGTGCTCTTTGTCAACTGTCCATGCCGACTTCTTCTTTTAGAGGCTAACACTTAAATATTAATTCTTTTATTGAGCCGACATGTATTTTACGGTTTCTATACCTCTGTTTAGGGTTTCTCTAGCTTCCAGAACATTCTAATCTGGTAAGAGGTTATACATGAAGGTTAATACATCCCGCAACTACCATAATATCAACAATAGATAGATCCAGATATTGTGCATAGTAAGGAGGGGGTTAGAGCTTTTTGCTATCTTCATTCAATTGGGAAAATAAGTAGATAACCCACCAACACTTTCAAATTCAATCCAATTTGGCTGGACAAGGAGGTTTTTAGGTTTTATGCTGTTAGAATGGAGGGAGGATGAAGAGTAGATCGGTGTGGCTTGAAAGAGGTTATGAAAATCTGAAGTTCTTTTATAATTATGTATATCATAGGAAAAGGGTGAACACTTTGGGAGATGCAGAATGATGATGGTGACATAATGAAGTGTTTTCTCATGATTGTAGACCTAGGGGTAAAACACTTTCAATCTATTTATAAAGAGTTGGAAAGAGAAAATATTGAGGAGATTTTGAAGTTAACTACATACTTTCCTAGCTTTGTTTGAGAGGAGGATAATCAAATGTTGATGGAGGAGGCTTCAAAGGAGGAATTGAAATCAATTCCGACTCCTTTAAAAAAAGATAGAAGTTCGAGTTCGGATGCCTGGACTTAGAATTGTTTATTGTTTTTTATGATTTGTTTGAGGATTTGCTTAGTCATTGAAAAAGTAAAGCACAAAGGTAAGGTTTTACGAGCTTTTAACTCTACATTCCTAGCATTGATTGCAAAAAAGGAAAAGCCTAGATCTTTTGATGAATTTAGGTCAATTTCTTTGGGTAACTAAGTTTAGAAAGTCATATCAAAGATTTTCTCTTCAAGGGTTAAAAATATTTTTCAAAAGTTATATTCCAAGAACAATTTGGTTTTTCAGTGCATAGATAGATAAAGAGAGTATTGGTGCTGCCTATGAAGGTCTTCATTTATTCAAAGCAAAGAATCATCCTGTGATGGTTTTAAAACTAGATTTGTTAAAGGCTCATCATGGAAGTGGTTTGATATATCTCATGTTGATGCTTTTATGTGCGGGGTTTAGGCTTTCTGTGGTTAGATGGATTATGTGATGCATCTTTTTTGTGTTTGTTGTGGTGATTTTAATGATTTTTTGTTTACTTTGCTTTTTCTTCTAGTTGTAGAAGGTCTAAGTATAGCCATAAGGGATGCAAAAATAATGGGTTTAATCAATCTGGTTAAAGTTGGGGGAAATTTGTTTTTAGCCCACTCATTGTTGGTAGATGATGTCTCGTTGTTTACAAATGGTAGTCTTATGGAAGCTATCAAGTTACAAAAAATTATTGACACTTATAGTATTACCACATGTATAGAAATCTATTATTTGTTTCTATAGTCTAGAACATGATATAGAAGAAAGATTGAAGATGATTCCCCCCTTTAAGATCTTATATTTCAAGGAAGGATTTAAATACCTTGGGCTTCTCTTGAAACAATGGTTATAAAGAGCCTCATTGAGGTTTTTTGTTGGAAAAAATTGAGGGCATAATAAATCCTTGGTGTAATAGATTGATGTCTAAGTCAATTCTTGGTGTTTTGACATTCCTTGGCTCATATTCCAAAAGGTGTATTGGAGAAAATTAGAAATATGTGTTTAGATTTCTTTGATTAGTTTGAAAGGAGAGTGAGGGTATTCCACTAGCCAAGTGGCAAACTATTGCAAAACCTAAGGAGGTTGGGGGCTTAGGATTGAAAAATACCCATCTACTTGGCATCTCCCTGTTAGAATATAAGGCTTACATATGTAATAAAGTCACTGTAATGACTTAGGCTAAAATATAGGCTTTTATGTTAATATTACCTTTTAGGGTTTTTGACAAATATCACCTCTCAAACTCTATATAAGAGAGGTGAATCTCATTGTAATTACGTGAAATATTTTCTTAATATAATATTGTGTTATTGTGTGTATCTTCTGTTAGAATATGAAAGATGTGTGCTCATTTTACCATTGACAATACCCTTGTCACCCAACCATAGGCCAAAGCCACCCTCCGAGCACCTTAACCTTGACAGAGAATCATTCCGGAAGCAAACCCTAGGCTAGATAGCCAAACAAAGGGTAGCGCACCTTTCCCCAAGGATAACGCACCAACAAGAGCTGATTAGATAGTCCAAACCCTAGCCAAGAGGTAGTCCAAGCCAAACGTGATCTGCTAGCTGTAGCAGCTGCAATGGCAACTCTCCTCAAACCTGAACACAAAACTGGGCACTGCAGTGCACACAAGACTGGGCACTGCAATTCTGAGACTGCCTGCCAGAATGAGAACCGCCCTCTTGTATTTATACTAATTCTGGCTAACTGCCTGGGCCGACTTTTCATTCTGAGTATCTGTCTGTTCAGTATATTATTATTTCTTCTCGCCGACTTCTTCTCTTGGAGGCTAATAATCTAATATAAATTATCTTCTTGAGCCGACAAGTCTTCTAGGGTTATTAGCCAACTCATTAGGGTTTCTTCTTGCTACCCGGAGTATTCTATCCTCGTCAGGTTTACATGTGGAGGTAAATACCTTCCACAACTATCATAATATCAACATCTTCGCCACAACCGTATCTAGGGTTTTGTCATTAAGTGGGGTCTAGTTCATTTTTAAATATGGTATTAGAGTCTGGAGATCTTAATGGCCAATTTTGAGATGTTGATTGAAAAATGTAGAGGTTTGAAATTCCATTGGAAAAAATGAAGCCAATGCCTAACCTCCATTAGAGCCACCATATCAATGAGGGGTTGCCACCAAAAAATTAACCTGTTCAATGGAGAAGGAGTTGCCACTTATTAGGTTGAGGGAGCTACATAGCCATCATCACTTATTGGGTCGAGGGATTTATGCTATGCTAATGACCCTTCTGCAGAAAAGTTACAATTCTGATAGAGGGTGTTGTCGTTGCCTGCAAAGTAAAGCTGCGTATCAAGGAATAAAGCCACTGAGCATTTTTGTTAATTATTGATAGTCATTCGTGAAGGAGTCACAATATTTTTTTCCTAGTTGCATAATCAATCATCATATAGTCGCCACACAACATATAGAGTTTGCCAATCGCTATTTGTTGTACTGTTGCCTGCCATACAATAGTTGCCAAATTGTACATTTTGTTGTATAGTTTCCCGTCGTACATTGATTGACAAATCATACATTTTGTGGTACAACTGTGCATTGTACAACAATCATCAATCCTAATTTGTGGAGGTGTTTTGAAATTTACGTGAATGAAAACTCCCTTAGAAAAATTTAATGTCCTAAAATTCACACCTAGAAGGTTAAAGTTTAGGTGCACTAATGAATAAAAGTGTGGGGAATAGTAAAAGGGAATGAGAAATCGCCTACATATCCAAGTAAATTATTGGAATGGAATATAAGAGATGATAGAGCCAAAGATATTATTGGCCTTACTCTCTTAGTTCTTGAGTTGCATCACGTAGCTTTGGAAAATCATCCAAAGAAATTTGGGATAATTTGAATAAACTGTTTGGAGAAAAAGTGGTAAATGCAAAGTTTTCGCTAAAGCTTCAGTGGTTTACATTCAAAATCTTTGACATAGTCACTACATCTAGCCACATAAGCAATTTGAGATCTCTCATCAAACAACTAACTGAAGTCAAACCTATGGTAGAGAAAAAGGATGCCAAATCCATTTGTTAAACACTCGCCTTCCAAATATAACAATGTAATTTTTACTCTTAGTAAAATGTCTTCACAAAGTCTAGAAGACACGATTTCAACTCTTTTAGATGAATACAAGAAAGAAAATGTATGAGATTCTTAGCCAGAATCCAACTCAAAGAAAAAGATGGGAAAGAGAATGATAGATAAGAGTGAGATTGAGTGTTATTACTATGGAAAAACATGTCATACAACAATTAATTGCAAAATTCATGTCAATGACCTTTTCAATGGGAAGCTTAAAGAATAAACAAATGTAGCCATTGCCAGAGATCCATCAGATACTAACAACGATGATATCCGATTGAAGCATTAGAGTTCTCATTTTAAGAGGCCCACACTTTGAAGACATGAAATGATGCAAGGGAGGATAGATCATTGTTCAATAGTTTGTGATGTTTGTGGATTGGAGACACTGTATCTCATTGAGATTATGAAACATGCATGTGGGGATTGTTGTTCTATAGTTCAAGGGAGATTTGAGATTTGGAACTTCAGTATCATAGCTTTACAATGGTTACGAGACATTTCGTGTGCAATTGATGTCCAATGATGGTGGGAATTTGGATTACAACAAGGAGACTATACCATTTGGAGGAATAGGGAGCATCTTGAAGGAGGCTTAATGGTTCAAGCACTATTTTTAAAGAAGCGTCTAAAGAATGTTTGATTATGTTGTTTTTAGTTTTCGGTAAATGTGATCATTGGTGTAGTGTGTTAGCTTTCAATGAGTTTTATTTTCAGTACTATAACATTGAAGAGAGAGTCTTAGAATATTAAGGCTTACACATGTAATTAAGTCACCTTAGAGACTTGGGATAAAAGATATATTTTTTGGTTATTATTAGCTTTTAAGGTTTAAGACAAATATAATCTCTCAAGCTCTATATAAGAGAGTTGAATCTTGTTGTAATGACATGGAGTATTTTCTAATACAATATTGTGTTATTTTGTGTATCTATGCCTCAAATGTATCTAGGGTTTCATCATTAAGTTGGGTTTAGTTCATTTTTTAATACTCCCTAGTAGCGAAAAATTTATGGAGGGCCCCCACTCATGATAGCTTGTGGGGTAATAAGATAATTGATTAGAAGTATTTCAAGCCAAGGATTTATTTGTACTGGATTATAAATTTGAGGAATAATATTAGAAATGATCCAAATCAATGGAAAGCTCTTGTACCTTCATTCCCTGTGATTGGTTGGCATCTAGCATGGAGGGTTGGCAATGGAGAGCATGTTAGAATTGGAAATGATATTATTCTGGATTGTGGAGAGATGGTCTTTCCTATATATATGATTGTTTTTTACAAGAGAGGGGTTATGTTATTCTTTTAAGTACCTAAATACTGAATATAGAAATACACAATAGATCCACAGTGTCTAGAATAAACACATTTAATTGTGAAAACCCTTGAGGTAGTGCAGCACCATACAATGGATCTTATTATGGAAAATTCCCTATAGTTGTTTGCCTTTTAGAGAGATCATTCTCTTCTGACTTCTAAGCTCCAAATGCAATACTTCTCTTTCACCTCTCATTGCATTGCACTTTGAGACCCCTTCCATGCTGGTCTATTACCTAAAAACACTATGGGGAAAGTCTTAAAACAAAACTTCTAGAAGAGTCCTCTTACATTTATTATAATAACTACCATGTAGTGGGGCCTTATTTAATGTCTATAGTGGACCCACAGTCACACTTGATGAATGACCTCTACTATTATCACTAAGGGCCCTCTAGGACCCCCCACTAACTCTCTAGATACCTTACATTCCATCCCCTTATGAAAGTGTTGTCAGCTTCAATGTTTTGTGGGGGTGTACAGCCATATACCAGGTTCCCATGGATAAGTTGGGACCATAGTGATGAAGTAGACTGAAGAAATAGGGTCCCATGAAGAAATGAAAACACCATCTTTGATGGGTCAAATCATAAGTATGTAGAAGGGTTATGTCCCAAAGTGTTCATATAGACTCCACATGGAAGATATAGGAACTTAATAGGAAGCTGAAAATGATGCTCCAAAGATTAAGCCTTCTTGTCATGTGGATTCAAATAAGAAGATCCATCCACATGGTAGGAAATGGTGGTATTTGAATCTGGAAGGAATAATACTCACTATAGAGACCATGATGGACAACAGTGATCATAAGCTGGCTCCTACGTTGTTACAGTGTGCTTTTGGAAGGGTGGAGTAGAGTCGTCAAAGAGAAGATGGAAGTGGTTGTCATCCACGAAATGACAACTATCCATATCCAATCCTGTCATGTCTGACCTCAAAATCCTTATAAGCATATACTTCTTGAATTTTATTCATCATTGATATGTATACATAAGATGTATCCCTCACGTATCTGAGACCAGGATAGTTGGATATTGTGACAAAGTGTCCCACAGGGGTTGTGTAGACTATCCTAGATGCACCTTGTAGATGGTCATGCATAAATGTGGCTTTGAAGTTCAGCTTTAAGTAGAATTTCCATGAGATGAGAGTGATAATCCATCGAAAACACCACATATAATACACCAAAAAAGCTCATAGAATTATCTATCAAGGAGGCTCTAATGCGGGTAGAAATCAGGAGGCACCCTATGAAGTGATGAACTCTTGTAGTCTTGCTGCCGTCATGAGAGACCTTGAAAAATGGCTGATTTTTAAATTGAACATCTTCACTTCGAGCTTAGGTTGGAGTGTTTTGAAATGAGCTATTTTTTGAAAAAAATGAATCATGTTGTTTTGTAATTCTGCCCCAACTACTATAGAAATCAGAAAAAACGCATGACTGTCCGCAAAAAGCCCTGAAAATAACATATTTTAAAAAATAGATAACACTTCTTGGACTCAGTTTGGACAATTTTTTTTGGGGGTTTAGGGTTTCTAGACAAATTAGGTATTTTTTACAGGATGAATTCGGATCTACAACCATTTACATGGTGTGCAAAATATATAGAAATCATCATGAATGTATGACACTATTTTTTCTTCTGCGAAAAATAAATTTAGAAAAATAAAAAATATTTGCTCAATGCACTTGAGAAAGTGCTCACGATGCACTAATTGGCAGAGTACTTGAATAGATCTCTACAAATGTATATTTGAAGTACTTGAATAGATCTACAAATATATATTCACAAATAACCAAGAATAGACCAAACCATTCACTGAACACAAGAATGTAGACAAAACTCTTGAGGTAGGGTAACACCATATATTAATCCTTATGGAATGATAACACTCCTCAAGCAATACTTGCTTGTACAAATACAATATTCTTCACCATTCTTCAATACATTTCTTACACTTCTTTATATAACACTCTCTATCGCCTAAGAAACTTCTAGAAAACATTCTCACATTTATCATATCAAACTACCATAGTGGACATTATTTAATATAGTGGACCTAGTCCACCTTACATTGAATGACTTCCACTAATAATATATAACCATATCCCCATTGGGTACCTCCATAGGTACCCCATATTACCTCCCTAGGTATACTACATTTTAAAGTACCTGAATAGATCTGCAAATATATCTTCACAAATAACCAATAATAGACCAAACCATTCACTGAACACAAGAATGTAGACAAAACCCTTGAGGTAGGGTAACACCATATATTAATCCTAATGGAAGGATAACACACCTTAAACAATACTTGCTTGTACAAATACAATATTCTTCACCATGCTTCAATACATTGCTTACACTTCTTTATATAACATTCTCTATCTCCTATGAACCTTCTAGAAATCCTTCTCACATTTATTATATCTAACTACCATAGTGGACATTATTTAATATGGTGGACCTAGTCCACCTTACATTGAATGACTTCCACTAATAGTACATAACCACATTCCCATTGGGTACCTCCCTAGATACCTCATATTACCTCCCTAGGTATACTACATTCCATTCCCCTTCACATGTTTTGTCCTCGAAACATGAGAAAAAACCATACAATATGATCGGTGAAGCAATGTAGGCAACTGGTACAAGTACCCAACCATCCATCATAATGGAAGACGAACATGATGTCCAATTGCTGCATTGCCTCCCCGATCTGGATCCACATCATGCCCGTGTTGCCATGGAATTGTTTCGCTAGCCAGATGTCTTCCTATTGTGCTAGTAGTCCATGCACCTCTTGATCGGTTTTCTCTTTGGTGCCCTGATGGTGCATAAATGTGTTGATGCTCACGCCCTTGCCTTGATGACTGTTGTTTCTCTATATGACGTGGATGTCAATATACAACAACTGTAGGAATCTTTTCTTTTTTCTTCAAATCTGTAACACATTGTGCCTTTGAGTCAATGACCTCTTTGGCTTCATTATTGTGTCCTTCCCATGTCTTTGCTTTATATTCTTCAGTACACTTTACCTCTGATTAAACTTCAAACTCTACAATAACTTCTTTGCTTTCCACCGTGGGCCCTTCTGTCTTACTAAGAGACACATCCTACAATATGATTTTCTGTTTTTTGTACCATAACTTCAAAAACTTCTTTTGCACATTAATATTAACCGTACCAACTGAGTTCATCCAAGGATATCCCAAAACAATATCCACATCATCCATATTTATAGCATAAAAATTTGAATGTAGCACATATTTATCCATACCGAGCTTCAAATCTTTAAATATTTAAACATTTTCACCCACAACCCGTGTCCATTGAATATAATTCCAAGAACTTGTAGTTTATTAACCAACTGAATATTGATCAAATTATGCATGCAACTATGGTTAATAGAAACAATAATCTTTTTGTTATGAATACAACCATGAACCTGTAATATAGAGTTTCCACATGAAAATAAACCCTTGGTGCTCTCTGTATTCATTTTTCCAACATGAGACCACCTATCTAAAAATAAATTTTCAAATTCTTCAAAAAGTTCCATTATTTGGGTATACTTGAGCGATTTCCACCAAATCAATGCATCACCTTCTAAAAATAAACTTACCAAAGCTTTCCAATGACTTCATATATTTTATGAATTATTCAATAATAGGACCATCGTCTTTTCTAGTAAAAACTAGTCTTTTCTAGTAAAAACTATCTTGCTTGCCATAACCCTGAAATAAAACTAGGTCTTATAAAAAATAACTTACTTTGCAAAATCGTTTTTTTTTTTTGTTTTCTCTAAATTTTTTTCGGAAAAATCCTAAAAAGCTTTCGAATTTAAAATGTTGATAACTTCACTTCTCGGACTCTGTTTCAACCGATTTGTTTTTTGAAATTGGGTATTTTTTCGAGAGGAATTCAAATATCCAATTTGTTTTGCAAAATTATGCTCAACAAGTTTCAGATCTGGATCTGAAGTGCGTCACCCCCTTTTTTTTTCTTTAAAAAATCTGCAAAATGATCCAAAAATTTCTTCCCTTCTTTGACCAAGGAAAGTGTTATGATACCAGTTGTTAAGTACCTAAACACTGAATATAGAAATACCACAATAGATCCACAAAAAAATATAGAAGAAATACACTTTATTATAAGAAAACTCTTGAGGTAGGACAACACCATACAATGGATCCTATTATGGAAGAGATCCTCTTCTGTTCACTTGCCTCTTCGAGGGGGCATCCTCTTATTGAGCTACAAGCTCCAATTACAATACTTCTCTTCACCCTTCATTACATTTCTTGAACCCCTTTATATACTGCTACCAACCATCTAAGAACATTCTAGAGGAGGAATCTTCTAGAAGCAGAACCTTCTAAGAAGTCCTCTTACATTTATTATATCTAACTACCATAGTGGGCTTTATTTAATACTATAGTGGACCTAGTCCACCTTACATTGAATGAACTCTACTATTATCACTATGGGCCCTCGGCCCCCCCCACTACTTCTCTAGCTACCTAACATATCCTAAACCATGTTGGGGTTCCAAATGAAACTAACACAGGTCTCAAGGTTGAAAATAATACCAGGATCTTGATTTAGATGGAGATCAGTGAATCATGTGGGGATCCTTCACAAAAAGTTGATAAAGGGCTACATTAAGCTTAGAGACGAAGATGACACTCTAGCCAGGGCTTCAATAAGTCTGGTGGTGTATTTACTGTTCGTTTAGGATATTCAATTATGAATGCACATTATCCACAAGGGGCTATTTGGTGGTGGAAGCAGGTTTGGAAATTGAAGGATCCAAGGAAGACAAGGATATATTTGTGGTTAGCATTGAAGAATAGGGCATTGACTTGTGAGGTATACCTCCATATCATCTCATATTGTTAAATTTGGAGTTGCATTAGGGATTCTCAATTTTTTTCTTTTACTATAGCCCCGTTGATTGCATTTTATGCCATTAGTGTACACTAGGGAAATTTTCATTCTATTAGTTCAATCACCAATTTTAGTTACCATGCTAATCTCTATCTAGATTTCAGGAAGATTTATTCTTGAACTTCCTTGGTTGATGCTTCATAGCAAGGTACCTCACTAATAATTACAGATCAATCAAATCCATGTTGGTCAATAACTAACTTTTTGCTAGTTGTGGTTATTTTGTTGTGAGTTTAGCTTTCAATAAGTAAATATTATGGGCCAATCTATTAATATATCATATTCGAACTCACAAGAAGATGTTTAGAAGGTTTCAAAGCCAATCTATTGAAAAATTATCTGCTCCACAATGAAAAGATGACCACATGTCCTTTTCAATGAAACCTTGGGGATCAAATAAACTCTCAATCAAATAGTATGGACTAGATTAAGTTTATGGGTCATAAATGAGGCATGTGGCATTCACCATTGACTTCCACAAAGAGTTACTATTTCTAAACAAACAAAGGAAATAATACTATCAACCCCTTTTGGAGATAAAGAAAATGCAAGAGGATATTTTAACATTACTTAAAGATTGAATTGGTGAAGACTATGTAATGCCTACTTTGAATTAGATATTAGACCACCTTTTTCAAGGGATGTTCAACAATGGATACTATATTTTATGATATACTTCTCCCAAGTGCTTTTGTTCTTCTCATTGTAAGAAATGTTTTATTTTCCAAATCAAATAATATTAAAACTTGCTTGCAAGAATGAAATGCTCAATTTGGTATGGACAATGGTACATGGGAGAAGAGATGTTGGATATTTTCAGTATTCTCCATCAATAGTCCATAGATCAACATAGACCCATCTTAACCATTGATCTATCAAGCGTTGAGAGGGATCATTCTCTCTAACACAAACCCTTCTTATAGTGAAATATTTAAGGAAAATTTTGCACATGGAAGGATTATTTGACCATGTAAGCGTTATGAATGGGACACATTTGCCTCAAGATTTGATTGCGCTAATGTTGTAGGTCCTATATTTAACCAATCGAGTCTTTGTTTGCGAATGTTGGATTTTTGATATTGACACTTTAATATGATGTCAAGTTCACTGCATTGAAAGTAATGGTAGTAGTGTCCTTGTTCCTTTACAATTGTTTGTTTTAGAAATGAATATTGGAATGAACAAACAT
>SNQJ01S0045107.1:67359-91740 GCA_010110895.2 Picea sitchensis
AAAATAAAAATAAAGCAAAACATGCACATCCTGCACATATCCCAAAATAAAAATAAATCAACGTCTGTAATGTTACTCGGACCCCCTCCGTCCGTAATGTTACTCAGACCCCCTCGACCATCTTAACTTTAACAAGGGGTGGGGGGGTAGGCGGGGTCCGAGTAAGTGGTTTTCCAGAGGAAACTTGTCACCATCAGTTGAACTCAGACCCCCCCCCACTCCTAATACCACTTACCACCCCAAGGGGGGTCCGAAAACCACTTTCCCCTCTCCAAAACCGCCTTCCCCAAATTAAAATCGTTTTTTAGCCAATTTTACCAGTCTGTTTCCGAGAGAGATTCCGAGCAAATGGGAATGAATTTTGAAAATATGAGAGAGGTTTTTGTTCATCACGGGCTGAAGAAAAATAACCTCTCCCAGCATTTACACAAGTGCTAGCAGTTGGGAGAATCGAAGCCATATCTGAGCCTTATTTTTCAGGCTTCCATTTTTTCCTATTTTGGTCATGATCTTGCAGTGGCTATTTTGGCAAGATGGAGATACATTTAGAAAAACCAAAAGAGGTTTTTGTTCAAGAAGGACTCATATACAATAACCTCTTTCTGTTTTCACACAACTATCATATTTTGGAAGATATGAATGTTTGAGTTGACCCCTATTTTCAGTAGTTCGACCTGTCTTTCATGGCAGACAGTTCAAGATTTTCAGGGATTTGTTTCTATTTTTGGTCGAGGTTGTTGAATTCGACATCCTGATCCTAGGATATAATATTTATATATATTGTTATAATTCAAATGCACAATGGTTGATGAGTTGGGGACCATGATTTAATTTTTGTAAAACAACTCACAAAGCCTTCATGGATGAGATTTCCAGCGATACAATGTGATCGTTTCAGGATTCTTGTGACAGATCCCATTGGTGAAGTTTATTTTCTCTGTTAATTTTTTCTCTCTGTTATCAAAATTGTTTTCTACAGTCTCAATTATTTTAAGGAGACAAAAGGACATAATTGGTTTAAATGCACCCTCTCTCATTGACTTGGAATAATTTTTGTGTTTTTCCACTGAAGATTGAAAACAAAATTCTTGATTGCTCTGTTTTTGATTTGATTTCTAGACCTTTTAATCTTTTCCATGCATTAAATATTGAAGATCCAGTGGATTTTCCTACCTTTCCTTGCAATATTAGACTATCATGACATGGTTTTGATCCATTCTGAATTGTGACTCCATAGCCCAATGGTTTTCCCTTCCTGTTCCAGCCAACCAATTTATAAACTAACCTTTGTACAATAATAACTAGCCTAAAATCTATCGCAAACAAATCTAGATCAGACAGAGAGAGCCCTCTCTGAGTCTTGGAGAGATATATCAAGGACTCCAAAGTGGTTTGATGTTACCTCAGTGATGGCCTCCGCAACCTTGGGCAAATTACAAAGTGCTAACATAGTGGTGACCATACTGGGGATCCTTCGTCAGAAAGCATATAAAGTTCCAGATCTGATTACTGATGCTGGACAGTGACCAGACACAAGAATGTTGAATCATCCACCTGACGACTCCAATTAAATCCAACCAGTTTCAAAGACTCCACTGGAGGAAGAACCTGAAACAATGACAAGACAATCTGAAAAGATCAGGTATGCAAGTTGGAATTTTATCCAAGATGTAATTGGTTTTATTTTTAATTATTTCTTCCCTTTGTGCGAACCTGGCCAAGACCATATTGTTGAAACTCGTGTTGATCAAATTCAAACTGAGGAGCCTCAAGAGATCAAGCCTAGTTTTACAGCCCCTGTACATACTCGTACACCTGTAAATATTCCAGATAGATACGCACCTCTTATCTTACCCCCTATACTCCATGATTTCCCTGCCAATTATTACAAACATCTTCCCAGATTTGATGGAGAACATGGTGATATCACATCTGAAAAACACATACAAGGTTTTGAAAATTATCTTGACCTTTTTGAGGTTGAGGAAGATGATGTCTGCATTAGGATTTTTGCTTTATCTTTGCAAGGTAGAGTTAAGGAATGGTTCAAAAGTTTGTTAGCTGCAAGCATTCCCAATATTCAATAGTTTGTAAAAATCTTCCTTAATAAATGGGAGATCAAGAGAATTTTTTTCCTCATTCTAGAAGAGTATGATCATTTGAAAATACAGCCAGGAGAAACAATGCATAAATTTTTAGCCAGATTCAATCAAGTTTACAATTCCATGCCTGCTGATATAAGACCACCTCCCGGTTTAGCTCTTTTACACTACCCAGATGCCTTTGATCCGGAGATGGAATTTCAACTAAGAGAAAGGAATACTACTACACTCAAGGAGATGTAAGATAGTGCGATTAGTGTGGAAGCAAATTTGCTGATCAAAAGGTTAAATATCAAGGCAGAAGAAAGGAAGAAAATAGCAAAGGAGCAACTGAAATATTCAGAAGCTAAACTGGACATTTTGGCCAGCACAATGAAAGAAATGATGCAGAAAGTCATCATGGGAAATGAACTTGATGTTCAAGGGCATCATGTTCCATTGGTTACAAAGAAAGAAAGGGTCACTATTCCTAAACACCTTGTAGCTCACCCTTGGTATCATGGATTGGAAAATGATTATTTCATATATTCAATTCACAACATAGTCAAAGATGAAACTCCAACTCAGCTTGTAGAAGAGCAATCAACGGATATGATGTGTATGTTTGATGAATTTTCATTCATGGACGATCTACCCAAGTATGATAACTATGATGAGGATTACATCAAGGTGAATTCTTCAAAACCATCAGCATCATGTTGTTGGGAGGAGGAAGCTCAGTTATAGATCAAACATGACAATCATCCTTTGCACAACATTCATGACAACAATGAGGAAAGTGCAACAAATCTCAGAGTAAGTGAAAGATATATGCCTTTATGTTTCTCTTCATTTCAAATTTTGAGAGAAAATTATAAACAAGTTGTCGATAGTAAAGATGAAGAACGTTCTGATCACTCAGCTGAAGATGTCAATGATGATATGGAAGCTGTTCTAGACCCAGAATTGCATCCCTTGAGCTACATTGATTTTCAAATTCCAGATGAAATCTTAGAACCTGAGACAAAATATGAATTAATGCATGATAACTCTATACCATTAACCTTCAATTCATTTCAGTTTTTGAAAAAAAAATTTAATCATGTTGTTAGCACTCCGTAAATCTATTTGGCTAATAAACATACGACGACGGTAACTTTTTCAACCAACTTTGAGATCCGAAGCTAGCCTTTCGGATCTAGAGAGGGCTCTCTCAGAAATAGCGCGGTCTCCGCGCGAGATATGGCTTTGCAAACAATGGCTAGATTTAACACCGATGATAAAATGTTTTTGGTTATATTGGCGCAGAAAGGTAAAACTCGAGCTATGGAGTCAGTCTGAGAAAGAGACGAAACAAATGACTCAGTGACTGGATTCGAGAGGAAAAGGCTAGGCGAGCGAAAACCTTCAGTGTTAATCGTAAAGTGTGGCGTGAGAAAAACATAGGAAGCAACTCAAGAGCGCCGTTGTGGACGAATTCAGAGTTAGCTTGAGAAGAAAACGTTTTGTCTAAGTGGTGCAAACAAGGGGCGTAGTCCAGCGAATCCCCAGGTTCGAAAATTCGTTCCGAAATAGACGATATGAGATATGAAATAAGAGATAACAGGAAAAACATACGCAGAGAAAGATACCCAATACATCCGACTATCACAACTAGAATCTTTACATCAAATCATAGGACCTTTGCATTAAATTTCAGTCAAAAACTCAGAATACATACAATAACATTTGTTTCTCAAAATTGCCAACCAACCTGGCTTACATTGAAAAGATGAAATATATAAGCGAGGGTGCCGCTTGGGTTGCCCTGCTTTCTAACTGCTAAACCTAGACTAGGGAAAACTGCGCCACATGCGCCAAAAACTCTTCGCATGACGCTATCTAAAAATAGGCAACGATAATTTATGTCTACTAACAACTGCCTTCAGGATCGCCATGAGGTCTGACTGTCGGCCAGGATCCGACGTAGGAAAAATATGTCGCTGTATCTCTTGATCAAGCATCCCCATGAACATGTGTCTGTCCAAAGTTTGTTGTCTGCAACATCGGTTTCGCCTTTTGTTATGCACATATTAGCTAGAGGGTTGTGCACAACGAACAACTATTCGATTTTCATGACCGTTATCAAAATGGTGAGATGCTTCAGAAGATGCGTATCACTCAAAACTGTTGTGAAGAAGGATGCCACCCGTTAAACTTTCTCTCCTTGTGTGCTGGCAAGAACCACACAGACCCCCTGTTCGGCGGCCCCACGCTCTCCGAGATGCTCCATGTGCTTTTCCTCTGCCAGCCTTTGTGCTTCTCGCAGCCGGACAATAACGTTTTGAGCCTCTTTTAGCTGCCTTTTCAATCATGCCACGTTCCCTCCGTGACTCTGTGCATCTGATGCCTCTGCGGTCTTTGTCACTAGCTGTCATTTTAATTCCCTGTTCTCCTGATACAGCTCAACGATAGCCATCTTTGCTTGCTTCAGCTGTTGAGACGAAATTTCCTCATTCGTTCCTGTGGCTCTCGCCTTCCTTGTTCTGATCCTGCATTCCTGACTAAAATATCCGACAAACTCTAGCTGGGTGACGCGCCTGAGTAGTCCTTCAGTTGTCGGTCCGCCGCACGGTCTTTCTGGAATTTGAACTTTCGTGATCTCCTCGTTCTTTCTCGGCCGACCCCTCCTCCGAGGCAACTGCTGTTTGGAGGAGGAAGCTCCTTCCGTCTCCCTCTTCTGTGTGAATTTCTTCGTTTCAGCTGTCCCACGTCTTAAACTGCTCTCTTCTGTAAGTGGAAGAAAGGTTTCTTCTACATCTTTGGGAATGGTTGCTGTAGGCACGAAAGAATCCCAATCTCTTTGAGGTCCGGACCTTGCAGTTATTCCGCTCCATGCGCTCTTTCCTGTTCTCTGAGGAGCCTCCATGGTGCGACTAAGGTATACTCTACGTGCAACTTTTGAACAAACGTATCGGGGAGCAGTTATGAAACAATTGAACTAGAAAAGGGAAGACTGTGAAAAACAACTTGAACCAGGTTCAACAACTGGAGAGAACACCCAATGTCTGGGATTTACAGCGAATCGGCCGAGAGAGGAAAGCATGCTGGAAATCAATGAATTTATGGTGACAAGATGTTTCAAGTCGGCCTTCAGGGTGTTCATGGCAAATCTCGGCGTGTGGAGTGCAAGTGATACGACTTGTAGTGCATGTATAATACAAATGCTACAATTCTTCATTTCTTCGGCCCTCATGTTGAACTGATAATAACTGTGGCACTTGCCGACGCGACCTTATATTAACCATTTGAATCGACAGGGGTACGTAGAACTGGCTTTTTAACGAGATTCGACCTTTTGGGTAAAGACATGCCCATACCACGTATACAATTTCCGACTCTGACACCCTTTCCCATTTCCAAGGGACAACCGACCATTTGCTGACTTCATTCTCACAGTGTTACGTACCTGACTTCACATGTTTGGGCGCATGGATCGTGACGTGACTCAAAATCGACTCTAAATGGAAAGAAAAGTGGCGGCGCTAACAACTAGCTCCAACGGGGATGCTATCCTCCCTGTGAGGTAGCAAATAATGGTAGACCAAGTGCCTGACCATTGGGCTTTATTTGATGTCTAGATACTAAGAAATATAAACGACGGACGAAAATAAAACAAACTAGACTCGACGACACAACTTCTAAGACTTAGTATAAACTTAGGGCCTTCACTTCAGGCTTCAATTTTTTGCTGGCCTAATGACTCGACGTAAATTGAGCAACTATTTACAATGACGGGTGACTTAAACAAACTTTATTACATTAGGTAACGCTTGAGGAACCTGCCGTTTATAGGCCCCTAACCAAGGCATTCTCCATCTGGTCCTTTCAGGAAAAAAGCATTGTCTCCGCATTACACACCGACTTTGTATGGTCCCGTCCAAAGGTGATCGAACTTTTCGTGTTTTCCTTTATCTTCATTTCTTGCATACCATCTCAACACTAGATCTCCAACCTGGAGATTTTCCTGCTTGGAATGTTTGTTGAAAGATTTCTTTATCCTCTCCTGATGGATTTGAGATCGATTATACACCTATTCCCTCGCCTGCTGGGTGTGAATCAACTGGTTTATCCTCTGCGCATCATTCGGCTCAGCCTCCTGTTCTTGCAACAATTTTTTGACGGGCGGTCCCAATGCAGTAGGAAAGATCGCGTCTGCATCGTAAACGATCTCGAAAGGTGACGTTGATATGGAATTTTTGGTGGTAACTCAATATTCCCACATCGCGTAGATAAGCTTCTTATGCCATGATCTCTTGTTGTCTTGCAAGAGCCTTTTGATGATTCTGGTCAGGCTCTTATTCGAGGATTCCGCTAACCCGTTTCCCTATGGATAATATGCTGTGGAATGTCCCAAGGTTATGTTATAGTCCTAAAAGAACTTCTCCATCCTCTTAGACTTGAACACGGTCGCATTATCTGTTATGATGTTTACAGGACATTCGAACCTTGACAAAATGTTTGTTTCCAGGAACTGTATGATGACCAAGTCGGTGGCTTGCTTTGTGGGGACCACCTTGATCCACTTTGTAAAATAATCGGTGGCCATGAGAATCCATTTATGCTACGCGAAGGGTGGTGGGTTTATTTCTCCTATGAAATCTAGCCCCCACTGCATGAAAGGAGCCTCGACTGAGATTGGATTAAACGACGTAGGTTGCATCTTTCTTCACCCATAAAAAATCTGGCACTCGTGACAGCTGGAGACCTCTTTATATACGTCAGTGAAAATCGTTGGCCAATAATATCCTTCCCTCAGGATCTTGTGTGCTATGGTCTTCCAATAATGGTGTCCCCCGCAGTCGCCTCTGTGAAACTCTTGTATGGCCCATTTAGCCTCTTCTTCCAGTAGACAACTCAACAATATTCCTCCGGGATCCTTCCAATAAAGCGAATTTTGCAAAACGCAGAACTTAACCGCCTTTAGCTTGAGGAATCTTGCCTTAGTCTTGCTCATGCTTGGAGGGGCCTGGAGATTTTCTAAAACATATATGATGTCTGCATACCACGGCGAATCGATGAAACACTGAGGTATCTGCCCAATGTTTTCTTCTTGGGGGCATTTTGACAGATCAACAATGAAGTTCATACCTACTGCATCACAGTCCGACTGCGCCATCAACTTCGCAAGGCCCTGACCCTTGACCAGCTTCGTCGAATTGATCTCAAGGTCGTATTCTAACATGGCTGCTATCCATTTCCCTCTCCTTCCTTCCGAGTTAGGCTGAGTCAGGATGTTCTTTACTGAACTGCTAGGCACATAGGCGATGACGTGGGAGTGCAATATGTACATCGTGAATTCCTTCAGAGCCTTCACTAAGGCATATGCCTTCTTTTCCATAATGTCATACTTTAGGGGAGCATCACGTAGTGTCTGGCTGAAGTAGGCTATGGGTTTCTTGAAATCCTGCTCGTCCTTCTGCAAAAGTACTCCGACAATAGTGTGTTCTGAGCGAATGAAAAAAGGAGAAAATCTTTCGCGAAGCCAAGGTTGGCTAGCACAGGGGATTTAGTCAGGGCCACTTTGATATCTTCGAATGACTTATTGGCATCTGGGTTCCACTTGATCTCGTTTCCTTTCCTGAGCATACAAGTTTTATGTTTTATGATTTCTGCTAGGTTTGGGATAAATCTCCTCAAAAAATTTACCTTACCCAGGAAAGATTGTACTTCATTTTTACTACGCGGGGTGCCGATCTTCAAAATTCCTTCAACCCTGTTGGGGTCTATTCTAATGCCTTCTTTGGAAATGATGTTCCCCAAAAGCTTGCCTTCCTCCACCGCGAAATGAGATTTCTTCGGGTTCAATGATATGCCAAACTTTCTGCACTTTTGAAAAACCCTCTTTAGGTTCTCGAGGTGTTGTTTATTGGAGGTAGAGTACACTGTGATGTCGTCAAGATAAATCAAGATGAATTTGTCCTTCTCATCAGCAAGCGCTATGTCCATTTCCCTCTGAAAAGTAGCACCAACGTTTATCAGGTTGAACGACATCTTAGCGTACATGAACGTTCCCATGGAGTGGTGAAAGCCGTCTTCTCTCTGTCGTCCGGGTGGACCATGCTTTGGTTATATCCCGAGAAGCCATCAAGCATGGACATCCTTTGAGATCCCACTACCTTTTGCAGGATATAGTCCATCTTGGGAAGGGGGTAGTGGTCCTTCAGAGACACCTTATTCAAATTTCGAAAGTCTACACACAGTCTAATTTCGCCGTTTTTCTTTCTCACAGGCACTAATTTAGCTACCCACTTCGCGAATCTTAAGGAAACAATGATTTTGGCATCGAAAATATTTTTTACCTCCTTCTCGATCAGCGACAGTAACAGGAGGTTTATTCGTCTCAACTTCTATTTGAAAGGCTTCTGATCTTCCTTGAGAGGGATAACGTGTTGGATCACCTTTGTGTCATACACCTTCAGATCATCGTAGCTCCACGCAAAAATGTCCGAGAAATATTTCATGAGATTTATGTAATCCTGCTTGACCTCCGGACTGAGTGATTTTGATAATTTTACTATCTTCGGCTCTGCCTCGGTCCCGATGTTGTAGTCTTCCACGTCTTCTGTGCTTGTGGTGATTTTGAGGTTCTTATCCATGTCATTTTTGTCAAACAGTTTTTCTAGCGGAACCAACCCCTTCGGAATAATATTGTTCTTCAGTTGTATTATATCCCTTCCCACAATCTGGTCTTGGAAAGGGTCGTCGTCGTTGCGCGTGTCTACGTCTTCATCTTCGTCGCCGCAATATTCCCTGTCAATGTTCATGTTAGCGAACTCGTCGCTCATGAGGAGAAACCTTTCCACCTGCTTGTCATCGTCAAACACTTGCTAGTGTTTGATGTTGTCAGGTATTGTCGGCCTGTGCCTGAGATCGATTTTGTATCATTTATCTAGAAGAGTGGGGATCTTGAAAACTGAGGCGGAGGTGGCAAACGCGTCGACGATCTGATTCTTCTCTCTGGGGATAGCAGTCGGGTCATACTCTGAAAATCCTTCGAAAGATCCAAAGCCAGATTTCTGTATGCGCACAGCCTGTGGTGTTTGGTCTGATACACACCCTTTACCTGATTGATGATCAACTCGGAATATGCGCACACTGCTATCCTCTGCGCGCCTAGCTCTTTCAAAACTTGTAAGCCCAAGATTAACGCTTCATACTCAGCCATGTTGTTAGTGCATTCAAACACGATCTTGTATGAATGCAATTTTGTGATTATTTTAGGGGCGGCTCACCCATATACTAGCCCCAGCTCCCTGTCGGCTGACTACGCTGTCAAAACTCATGTTCCACACCCCGCCTTCCATGCGATCTTTTGGGTCAATGCCCTCTATTGTATTCAGCGCGGTTTCCTTATCAGCTATCGTGATGGTCGTCAATCCCTCTTCTCCGCAGTTAAAATCATTGTAGAATATAGATGAACCTACTTCAGTGTTGACATCGTATATAGGATGATTGTGGGGATGTGTCTTGCTTCTTACCATGTATTTCAACAACACTTCTCTATATAGTCTTCTGTCGTAGACAAAAACAGGGATAGTGGCGTAAGTCATGTCCATCTGCAATGTGCTCTTCAGCTTCGCAGCCCACGATCTCGAAAGAAGCATGGCAAACTTCGGGGGTATGTTTGCGACGACTATGTCCATGACCATGCTCTTGGCGGGGATTTGGGCCAACAATACAACCAGGTCTTTGATAAGACCCAAACATTTGACTTTCCTCGAATCGAAGGAGAAAAGGTCCTTGTATGGTCTAGTGACTTCTAAACCCAGCTCGTCCATGATCACCTTCAACATGAGATTATGTGATGCACCAGAATCTAGCATATCATTATGCAAGTTCAGATCATGGACCTTCAGACTGATATAAAAAGGGGGGACGTCTTAATCATCGCTCGTCTCTTCGACACATGGGCCAAACAAGATGGCGGGGTGGTCATCTCGAACGTTCAAAGTATCAGGGGCCACTTCTGTTTTCAACATTTTAATGATTTGTTCCCTATACTCGCCCTTTCTAATCAGCTCATTAAATGGGATGAAGATTTTGATTTTGGCCATTTCATGTTCAAAATTGAAAGGGGAACATGCTTTTTCTACCTCTTTTCCGCTCGTTTCTCGCCCTGTCTCCGGGGCCCTTTTGGGGACTTCCTCCTTTGACTTCGTCTTCTCGGCTGCACCCTTGGCTACGCTGTCCGGTCCCGGTCGGCTCGTGGAACTGTAGGCTGCTTTGCAGAGTCTGTTCTTTTCGGCTCGGCAGACACATCTTTACTCCAGAGGTTGTACTTCTTCTGGAACTGCATGATAGCATTTTGATAACCCTTCTTGAATTTTTTCGTCTCCCAAGACGGTGCATCACCTATTTAGAGTATCATACCATCATCGGTTTCCAGCGCGAATTCTTCATTTTGGCTCATATACTGATCGTGTTCGCTCTTCGTCAAGAACACGCATGGGTTTTTGTCATCACAACAATGCATCTGGTCATCGAAAGGCTGGTCGAAATCCTCCTCTGCGTAGTTGTTTTGGAAAGGAGGTCTCGTTTGCTGGTCACCCGGGTCCTGCTGCTTGATTTGAGGAATCTGACCCCTCCGGAGATTCTGATTCCTGGGTTGTGGGTCGTTTTGTTCTCGCGCAGCAGACCTGTTTCCCACAGACATTCTTTCCATCAACTTTTCCATGGTCTTCATCATCATGTCGAATTTGTCGTCTAAGGAACGCGATGTGGAAGGGGAATGTAACATCCCCAGTATAATCCCCAGTGTAATTAATGCTTAATGTTGATATAATATGTGGCTATGACCAAACAATGTAATATGCCAATTATATTTCTATGTTTTAATAATAAAATGTGATACCAGTTGCTAAGGGGACATGGACAAAGATGGGGGATGAATTAATCCACAAGAGATGGGAGATTCTAAGAGAATTCCCAAGAGGGGGTCCAAGGGGGAATTACCCATGTATATTAATTCAACTCATTTTCCTAAATTTGCTATTGGTATATGAACCTTCTAATATCTGATTGAGTGTTCCCAAATCCAATCATTGAATATATGTAAAAGGGTGGGTGTGAGTAGTCACATCCCATAGTTATTGGGAGCATGCGGGTTGAGTACAATCAACTTGGGGAAGTGTCTGAGTCAAGAAAGCCAAGCCAAAGGAGTGGAAATTCATATGGGTTGGGACAATAGTTTTAGACATTCATTTTTGGTGCATGAGCAACAAGTAAAGAGCAAAAAAAAGAGCCTGGAGATGGAACATCCATGGAGGGCGAATTCTAGAGCATGCATATTTGGATTTGAATACTGATGAGAAAGGTTGCCAGGCAAAGAGAGTGAACTCATGTGTGATTTTCAATGTAACAACACATGTTTGTTGTTGTTTGCTGGGAGTTTTCCTAGCAACAAGTTCCTTGGAGTTCCCAGCTGAGAGATTCTTGGTTACCTGTGCCAGAGAGACCTTGATAAACAAATGGGATGCATGAGGGATTGATATCAATGAAAAGGTACATTCCTTGGGTTGGGAAGGTCGAGAGGAAGAGAGCTGGTGGAAAATTGGGATAATTGTAGGAGAATACCAGTGGGTTGTGAGAATTATGAGTTGTGAATGGTCAATGAAAGGCCACCCTCTTTTGTGTATTATTAGCCTCAACTTGAGGGTGACTGACTGTTGAGATTTGGAACAGTTAGGCTATGGTTGGGTGGAACATCCATGTCAAGTAGATAGTTGCACAATTGATTATAAGAGATAAGTGTTTTATCCGTTTATGTGCTCTGTTTACGAGTTAATCTACTGTGCATAAACTCTCTGTATTTAAGAATCATTTATATGTCATTGTGTTGAATTATTAAGCTGCATTCCTGTCTATTTTAGTATGGTGTAGATGCATTAATTTAATGGTAGCGAACAATATCTAAATATGGTTTTAATTCGTAGATGGAAGCTACAAGAATTTAATTAGATAGCATAAATTTTCGTTTTTATGAGTATTCTGCACAATAATGTTCCTTAGTTGGGTTGGGGAATGTTACAAGTTGCAAGTAAGTTGAGTTCGTCAGTTCTTAGGTAAACTACTCACAAATATTATGTGAATTATGCAATTGGTATCCCTTTACTTTATCAATTGATGGTGATTAAATTGATGTTTATTTCTACTGTATTTGTTTGGGTATTGGAGATTTAATGACTAGATAAGCCATTACACTCAAAATCAAGTGTAGAAAACAAATAAGATTTTCTCTTGAATATCAAATTAACACTTTTCATTTACTATCAAGCTATACAATCAAAACTATCATATCTACCATTTTGACGATCATGTCTGTCATGAAAGACAAAATCCTCGTTCTCTTGTAAATATGAGACCATTGTATCTTTCCAATATTCACTCTCATACTAGCACTCTTCTTCTTCTGTTATTGTTGTCTAGAAAATACAAATTCCCATGGTGAAGGTCTCTCTCTCTCTCTCTCTCTCTCTCTCTCTCTCTCTGATGATCATTCCCAACAAAAAACACAAGAATACTTTTATCATCATATGCAAGGATGACTGCTAATTCCTTCCACTTTTTAATGGATCGCTGATTATACTCCCTGTCCATGTCAAAAACATGATTAAATTGAGGTTAAAATGATTTGAACTCACATCACCATTGATCAAAGAAGGGAATGATTCACCAAATGGTTTATTAGTTTCAAATGTTTTGTGCTGACCTTTTTGACCTTCATCCTATATGTCAAAACCAACATCTAGCAAATGTTGGAAATACATTTACTAATAGCACTGTCATTCCAAAGAGTAAGAGCTCCATCAAATAAGTCACGAGTTTCAAAACATATGTGCTAGAAATTACCATCCTCTTTGCTTTCATCATCTTTTTGCCAACTACTTGCACAAGTAGAGTGGGGAAACCCATCATCAATGATTTTGACATTCCTCTGTTCTACCCTTGAAATTCACGAGAAACCATCTCATTTCCAAACTCAAACAACATTTTCTCGTTGTTAACAGGGCCCCCAAATGTTGATTTCATGTGTTTCTTGGAATTTTCCTCATAATTCTCATTCAAATCCTTTAGAAAAATATTTATAGCAGTCTCTAATGGATGATCAATGAAATCCAAGTGGCCATTACTCTTTCTCATAAAAGTTTGATCAATATCATTCATATGGCATGTTGGTCCAAAAGACATTTATGTTGAAGATGATTTTCAAAATTCATAAAAACATCCATTTCATCAAGAACTAATGGCTTGCCATAATGAAATTGTTACCTTGCGTATCTAATGGGTGGAAATGATTCCTTTAATAATTGATTTTTCATTTCTAAGGGTAAAAAGGGTGTTGGTTTTTTATCCTCTTCAAATGATAACAATGTCATAAGTCCTTCTAAACAAGATTCCATATGGTTAAAAATGGATAATGCAACTTTGGATCCTTACCCACCTTCACCTTTCTCGATAGATTGGGGGAAAGAGATAATAACATGTCAGAAACCACCATATTATTATCAATCTCTATTGCATTTCCAAATATAACAATCAGATCTGGAGAATGCCTCTTGTTATCCCCATTTCCTAGGGATAACTAAGGAGACGATGTCTTGAGGCCCTCCGAGAGACAAATAGTTGGAAATGTCCACTTGCACAGATAGAGACCCGCCTCACCACCACATATCTCAGGTTCAACATGAGGGTATCCACCACATTAGTTGGCTTCCAGAAGACATTGGGTCTTTCTCCATGAGGTACAAACCATGTATCATGGTAAGTTTCATTTCGATATTTTAGGTATTTGAGTTTGTTGCATTTGAAACTACTTTTGATTATGTAACGTCTTCTTGGAAATTATGCTCTTTACCTTGTTTCATCTTGGTGGTTGACATTGTGCCCTAGTAAGTGGTCACCCTTAGGGATATGTTTTCTACTGGGAGGTCCCCTTGACAGGTCATCGTACCTTTCCTGACCATTCTTTCCACTTTCCAAACTTCATCCCCTCATCTCCTTATCTTTTAGGATTTTTGGGTGTACTAACCCAAGAGGGGATTGTGCCTCATTTCATGGCAAGAAGGGGTTGAAGGCCCAGAGGGAATGTAGCTGGAAAAAGACAAAAATCCATATTATTAACCTTCCAGATGCTTTCCCAAAGAGGTCTTGAGAACAATGAAATGCTTCTCTTAAAAAATCAAAGACCTATAAAAACAAAATTCACATTATATAAATGTCCCACTTGTTGAGGTGTGTACATGCATGCGGTGTCCCTTTATTTCCATTCATATGGCACTCTTTGTAACTCTAGCTTCAAGTGACATTGTGGTATTTCCCCTCAAGCTAATCGATTAACCCCTAGGGAGTACCCACTGTTTGGACCTTAACTAATTAATGGCATTAAATGGGCTTGGAAAAAGGATGCATTGAAAACAAAGGTGTGGCACACCCTCTACAAAGGAACCCATAAATGAGACACTACGATCCCTTATATGTTGCGAACCCCATGCCCACAAGTCTTGCTCTCATTCATATAATCTTCTCCACATGCCTTAGAGAGGGGTTCCACTTGGAAAACACTCCTAAACTTAAGGTATGATTCACCCAATAGGTCGCTTTGTTAACCCTCCTATACCTAAAGTTGACAAATTGCATAGGGTCTTTGAGAACTTGTTTAGTTTGTTGAAGTGGTTTTTGATGCAAATGTTTAGGTGGCTCTTTAATTGATTTTATTTACTTATCATGATGCATTTGAATTGAGATCCTTAGAGGGCGTATTCATTGTCTTTGCAGGACCTAGTTGGTGGACACTTTTGGAGGAATAAGCTTAGCTTGGGTTTCCTTGTGGCATGAATCCCATGGATTTCACACTGGATGATAATGACATCATTTGGAGGCTTGAGAGACCACTTTGGATGACCTCACCTAGCCCCTACAAGCCCAACGTTTTGGTCTTTGGAGGCCAAAACATCACTTAGAGAGGGATTGATGCCACACTAGGGCTAGGGTTTGGTGTGGTGGTGTGGTTGACTTAACACTTGGCACCTTGTGGATGGAGAGAGGCCTTGGATTGATAGAGGAGAACCTAGTGCATGATAGGGAGGCCTTCGGAGGCCCAATGTTTCATCTCCAAGGTCAATGATTTTCTAGAAGTGTCAAAACGTTGCCTTAAAGGGGTGATGTCATGTTTATTTTAGGGTTTTTTGTAGTCAATCTGGACCGTTCATTATAAGGTTGCAGATCTGATGATAGAAGTTATTTTTAGTTTTTTTTTCCTTGGAAGACAACCCTCTCTTATGATGTGTACTGCCATGTTGATAGGTAGACAGAGGCAGGGAGTTATAAAACAACTAAGTGTTGGGAATTATTATGAGTCTATGAGTTCACGAGTCCGCAAGGTAAAAACAACTAAGTATTGGGACTTATTATGAGTCCGTGATTATGTGATTCCATGAGTCCGCAAAGGTAAAAACAAGTAAGTGTTAGACTTATTATGAGTTTGTGAGTCCGCGAGTCCGCAAAGGTAAAAACAACTAATTGTTGGACTTATTATGATTCTGTAAGTCTGCGAGTCCGTGAGTCCGCAAAGGTAAAAATGACCAAGTGTTGGGACTTATTATGAGTCTGTGAGTTCACAAGTCCACGAGTCCACAAAGATAGAAAAACGACTCAGTGTTGGGACTTATTATGATTCCGTGAGTCCGCGAGTCCGCAAAGTTAGAAAAACAGCTAAGTGTTGGACTTATTGTGAGTCAGTGAGTTCGCAAGTCTGTGAAGAAGTAGAAGAATGGTTAAGTGTTGAGACTTTTCGAATGGACTTATGAAAGAAATAATTATGCTTTCATGAGTTTGGAAGTCCGCGAGTCTGTGAGTTCATGAGTATGAACAGATGGAAAAATAATCTAAGTGTTGAGATTTTCTAAACATACTTATGAAAGGAATAATTATGCTTTCTTGAGTCCGCTAGTTCATGAGTCCGAATAGATGGAAAAATAATCTAAGTGTTGAGACTTTTCGGACGGACTTATGAAATGAACAATTATTCTTTTGTGAGTCCGCGAGTCCATGAGTCCGAATAGATGGAAAAATAATCTAAGTGTTGAGACTTTTTAGACGGACTTATGAAAGGAAGAATTATGCTTTCGTGATTTCTCAAGTTCGCAAGTCCGAATAGATGGAAAAATAATATAAGTGTTGAGACTTTTAGGACAGACTTATGAAAGGAAGAATTATGCTTTCACGAGTTAGCAAGTCCACGAGTCCGAATATATGGAAAAATAATCTAAGTGTTGAGGCTTTTCAGATGAACTTATGAAAGGAAGAATTATGATGTCGTGAGTCCACAAGTCCATGAGTTTGTGTGTCCGAATAGATGGAAAAATAATCTAAGTGTTGAAAGGTTTCGGGAAGACTCATAAAAGAAAGAATTGTGATATAGTATGGGAACACAATTGTACATAATTTCATGGATCTTGTTAATTATTTTATTCTAACAAATTTTGTTGGCTACAGTTCTTGCAGAATTAGAGGTACAAAAATAACTTAGTTCTTATATGAGGACTAAACTCATGGAATATGTTCAAGGGTCTTACAACCATGGGGAAGAGTTCAGAGGTTTGCATATCAACATGGGGAATGCTGAGAATAGTCAAATGGAAGAAGAGGTAGGAAAGAGCCTGTCACTATGAGAAGTCTACATAGGGAAGTGAAAATCTATAGGGATGATAATGAAAGGATTATGAAGGTTCATGAAGAGATACTTCAGAGCTTGAACATGTTGCATAAACAAGTTAACAAAGATTATGGAACCAAGCAAGCAACTAGTGATAGAAAAGTATCAACATCTAGTTCTCACAACAAAATGGATTATCATGGAGATGATAGGTAGTCAAGAAGAATGAGAAGGATCCATCATTCTCCAAGGTAGTCCACTAGAATAACTCATGCAAGTTCAGGACCAAGAAGAAACCCAAGTGTGTCTCCTGTTTGGAGGAAAAGAAGAAGGCCTGAGGTAGACATCTTGCAAGGTGAACTCAGGAAAATAAAGCCACCTACTTTCAATGGTGAGCACAGGAAAGGAGAAGAGGCAGAGACTTGGCTGTTGGAAATGAAGAAAGATTTCCAGCTAGGATTGCTACCTACCACTTGCAAGGAAAGACAACCATATGGTGGGATCAACTTAAGAAATCCAAGAACCTAGATGATAAGAGAATCTCATGGAGGCAATTCAAAGGATATTTCCAAGAGAAATATTTGTCCGAGAATTACTATGAGAGAAAGATGAAAGAGTTATTTGAACTCAAGTTGGGAACCATGAAAATGGAGGAATATGAGAAGTGGTTCTTTGAATTGTTGAAGTATGTTGACTTAATCAAGGATGAGAAGGTTAAAATACAAAGGTTTCTAAGTGGGTTACCCTCCTTCTATAGTGATAAGATTCAATATGAAAACCCCAAGACCTTGGAGGAAACCATAAGGAGAGCAACGCACCTTTATGAACAAATCAAAGGATGACCAGTGTTCCAAAAGACTTGGAATGACAAGATGAAAGAGAAAAATGATCAAATGCAAAAATATTTTAAGCCACCCTTTTTCAGAAATAACTCCCAAGCAAGTCATCAAGGCCATGAAACAAAAAATGATCAAACGAATGCATATTCATTTGGGAAAAGGCAAAGGCAATAACCTGTTAAATGTTGGGGATGTGGGGGGAATCACTTGTCTAAGGACTTCCCTCGTAAAGGAGAAAGAATGAGGATTGTCCACAACATTCATGAGGATGAAACAATGGGATACATGGGAGGAAGTATTCCAAGGATTTATGCATCCTTGGACAACAAGCAGGAAGAATATCAATCCCCCATGATTGAAGTGGAAGGAAAGATTGATAACCATCCCATATCAATTTTAATTGATTCCAGAGCTATCCATAGTTACATAAATTTTAACATTGTTGAAATATTTCACTTGTAAAGAAGTAAACATAATAAATCTTGGTTAGTTCAGTTAGCCATAGGGGCTAAGAGAAATATCAATGAGTTGGTTAAAGATTGTCAAATATACATGAATGGACTCAACACGAAGGTAGATGTAAACATCATACCATTGGGTTCATATGACTGTCTAATTGGAATGGATTGGTGGGAAAAACATCATGTTGTCCTAGAATGTTACAACAAGACAATCACATGTCTCTATGATGAAGGGAAGAAAGAAAAGATTCAAGGCATTCCAAGAGCTGTAGATGTTAGAGAGATTTCAAATATGAAGTTGAAGAAGAGCTTCAGGAAGGGATGTCAGGTGTTTGCAGCCCATATGGAGGAGACATCCAAAGATAAAGTGGTAAGCATTGAATACCATCCAGTCTTGAGGGATTTTGAAGATGTTTTAGGGAAATCTCAATATTGACACCAAAGAGAGACATTGATTTCTCTATCAATTTGGTGCCAGGATATTTCCTAATGTCTAAGACACCATACAAAATGGGTACACCAAAATTGAAGGAGTTGTGGATGTAGCTTGAACAGTTGTTAAAAAATGGGTATATACGCCCAAGTGTGTCACCTTGGGGAGCCCCAATTTTGTTTGTGAATAAGAAGGATGGAACCTTAATGTTGTGTATTGATTTCAAGCAACTTAATATGGTTACCATAAAGAATAAGTATCCTTTACCCATAATTGATGATTTGTTTGATCAACTGAAAGGTGCAAGAATATTTTCAAAAATTGACTTGAGATTGGGCTATCATCAAGTAAAGATAAGGGAAGAAGACATCAACAAGACAACATTCAGAACAAGATATGGGCATTATGAATTCACAGTAGTTCCAATTGGACTATCAAATGCTCCAATAGTTTTTATCTGTTTGATGAATGGAGTGTTCAGGGAGTACCTAGACAAGTTTGTGATTGTGTTCTTAGATGATATACTCATCTATTCCAAATCATAAGAGGAACATGAGCAACATTAAAGAATGGTGTTACAAGTTTTGAGAGAGCAAAGATTATATCCTAAGCTAAGTAAGTGCATCTTTTACCAAAAGAAGATTCACTACATGGGGCATATAATATCAGCAACATGGATAGAAGTTGATCATGAGATGATAGAGTCCATTAGAGGATGGATAGTGCCAAATAATGTGACATAGGTCAGATCATTCATGAGTATTTTCGGTTATTACCAAAGATTCATAAAATAGTTTTCAAATATTGCAAGTCCAATCACTTCGTTGCAAAAGAAGGGTGTAAAGTTCGAATGGAGTTCCATGTGTCAAGATAGTTTTCAATAGTTGAAAAGAATATTGAGAAGTGATCCAATCTTGAAGATTGCAGATCCAAACAAATATTTTGTTGCGTGCACCGATGCATGCAAGGAAGGGCTTGGTGGAGTCCTTAGTTAAAAGGATCATGTGGTATGCTATGAGTCTCGAAAATTAAAAGAGCATGAGAGGAATTATGCTACCCATGACTCGGAGTTAGCAACAATTGTACATGCATTGAAAATGCGGAGGCATTACCTTGTGGGTAAGAAATTCAAGATAAGAACAGACCACGGTGGTCTTAAACATTTGTTTGGATAGACAACACTAAATGCTAGACAAACTAGATGTGGCTGGAATTTCTGAGTGAATATGACTTTGAAATTAAGCACATAAAGGGAAAGGAAAATAAAGTGGCTGATGCACTCAACAAGAGATCTCATGAAGTGCATATTGCATCCATTATCATGTACGAGACATATCTAAAAGACAAAATTGTTGCAACAACAAATTTAGATCAAAATTATTTAAAAATAAAAGAGACATTACAAGAAGGAAATTTTCAGCGAAAATTTAATTATTACGAGCTGAAAGAAGATGGAATTCTCATGTACAAAGGCAAGATGTATGTGTCGAATTCCAGTGAGCTGAAAAATGCAGTACTGAAGGAGATACACAATGTTCCATATGTCGGGAACCCAGGGTATCATAAAACAATTGCAGTAGTGAGGAGCCAATATTTTTTGCAGGAATGAAGAAATAAGTGGCTAATTACATAGCTAGATGTCTGGAATGCCAAAAAGTAAAGACAAAACATAGAAACCCAACAAGTTTGCTACAACCATTTCGCATTCCAGAATGGAAGTGGGAAGTTGTCTTAGTTGATTTTATTACTAAGCTGCCCAGAACAATGAAGCAACATGATTCCATCATGGTGGTGGTGGATACGTTGACTAAAGCAACACATTTCATTCTAGTAAAGACTAAACACAAGGCAACAAGTATTGTAGATATTTATATGAGAGAAGTTGCTAGGCTACATGGAGTGCCTAAGGCAATAGTTTTAGATAGAGATCCAAAGTTTACTTCCAATTTTTGGAAAGGTTTGTTCAAAGGCTTTGAGACAAATTTAAATCTTAGTACAACGTATCATCTAGAGTCAAATGGGAAAATGAAAAGGACTAACAAAATAATTGAGGACATGCTTAGAATGTATGTGTTGGATCAACCATCGAGGTGGAAAGATTATATCCATTTAATTGAATTTGCCTACAACGATGGGTATCAGGCCTCATTCAAAATGAGTCCATTTGAGGCATTGTATGGCAATAAATGTAACACCCCAATGAGTTGGGATAATCCAATAGACAAAGGAGTCATTGGGATATAATTGTTAAAATAAATGGAAGATCAGATGACAAAGATAAAGAAAAAATTGAAGGCTTCCCAGGATAGGTAGAAACGTTATGCAGAAAGGAACAAAGTTTCCAGAGATTTTAAAGTGGGAGAACATGTGTTTTTCAAAGTGAAGGAAAAGAGAAGTTCGCTAAGATTAAAAAGTTGCCCGAAGTTGGAAGAAAGATATTGTGGTCCTTTTGAAATATTATAACATATAGGGCTAATTTCATACATGTTAGATTTTCCTGCATCCATGAGAGTGCATAATGTATTTCATGTATCATTACTTAAAAATTACGTACCTGATGCTAATCATGTCATTGATTGGAATGTGATCTAGGTGGAGCATGAAGGGGATTTTCGGGAGGAGCCAATACACATCCTAGACCGGAAAGTCAAAGTGCTTAGGAACAAATCCATAGGGATGGTAAAGGTTCAATGGAACTGCTACGGTCATGAAGATGCTACATGGGAGCATGAAGAAAACATGCGGGTGGAATACCCGCAAATTTTTGATAGTTTTGAATAAGACAAAATGCAAGACTTTGTTTTGAGCAACTAGAGTTCCAGAACCACATCTCAGAGTCCTGGAAAACTGCGTTGGGTACCTTGATAAATGAATGGAACATTCCTTGGGTTAGCCCTAATAAACAGATGGAACATCCCTTGGGAATCCTTGATAAACGAATGGTGCATTCCTTGGGTCGATGAGTTGATAGGAGCATGAAATTTTGGTTGGAGTTGTTGCTGGAGTTGTTAAATTGCAGAAATTTTATTTCTAATAATTGTGATGTAAATTTGCATATATGTATATCGACATAGAGTGCACCGAGGCCAACGCACAATTGCAGGGGAGGGGGAATGTAACATCCCCATTATAATCCCTAGTTTGATTAATGCTTATGTAGATATAATATGTGGCTACGACCAAGCAATGTAATATGCACATTGTATTTCAATGTTTTAATAATAAAATGCGATGCCAACTGCTAAGGGGACATTGACAAGAGACGAGCGCTGAATTAATACACAAGAGAGGGGAGTGTCTAGGATAATGGCCAAGAGGGGTCCAAGGGGGGAATTACTCATGTTTATGGATTTAACCCGTTTTCCTAAAGCCGCTATTGTATATGAACCTTCCCATTTATGATTGAGTGTTTCCAAAGCATATCATTGAATACATGTAATCGGGTGGGTGTGAGTGGTCACATCTCGAAGTTATTGAGAACATAGGGGTTGAGTACAATCATCTTGGGGAAGAGTGTGAGTCAAGAAAGACAAGAAAAGAGAGGAATTTCGTATGGGTTGAGATAGAAGTAACAACAATTCGAGTAGTTTGGGTAGTTAGTCAAATTGGTAAAGAAAAGAGAGCTTGGAGTTGGTGCGACCATAGGAGGAAAATGTTTGGAGCGTAATTGGAGCGAATTGGAGTTGGAGAACTGAAGAGCCCGATTGTCATGCCAAAAGAGTGAACTCCTACGTGAGTTTCACTGAAACAACAAGTGTTGTTGTTGGTTTGCTGATAGTTTTCATAGCAGTAGTTTCCCTTGAATTCCCAGTTGAGAGATTCCTAGCTACCTGTGCCAGAGAGACCCTGATAAACAAATGACACATTCCTTGAGTTATCCCTAATAAACAAATGGTACATCCCTTGGGTTAACCTCGATAAATAGATGGTACATCCTTTAGTTTATCCCTGATAAATGGATGGTACATCCCTTGGGTTATCCTTAATAAAAAAATGGTGCATTCCTTGGGTTGGGAAGGTTAAGAGGAAGAGAGATGGTGGAAATGTTGGGACAGTTGTCGGAGAATATCATTTGGCTTGAGATATTTATGAGCTGTGAGTGGACTGTGAGAGACCACCTTATTTTGTGGATTGCTAGCCTTAGCTCGGGGGTGACTGGATGTTGAGAGTTGGAACAATCAGTCTACGGTTGGGTGGAACATTCGTCCCAAGCAGTTGATTGCACGATTCTTGTTTAAGATAAGTGTTTTATCTTGTACTGAGTTATTTACATGTGTTATTGTTGTGCATGAACTCTGCATGAATGAGAATTACTTATATGTTGTTGTAATGAATGGTTTAGTTGTATCTCATGTTTATTATTAACATGCTTTAGATGCATAAGTTTTATGGTTATTACCATAGCTAAATCTGTTATAAATTTCATCTGTAGGCTATGGGAAAACGAATAACAGAAAAAGAATGGCTTTAATTAACAGAAGTTTCATGTTATGTGTATTTCACACGTATTGTTTCCTAGTTGGAGGATAGGTATGTTACTAAAATGGTATCAGAGCTGATAAAGATAATTTTTTTTCATGACGTGACCCAACTATGGTGGTTGGGTACGTTACACTAGCCCATACTTGTGGTTCTATAACATCATGTGGGTCTCGAAAATAATGGATTTCATCAGAAAATTACTGGGTACGAGCTCTAGAAACTTCCTTTCATCGGTGATGTTAGCACTCTGTAATTTGCCCAAGGCTGTAAGGCAGTCACAGAGGCAACATCAAAACCACTTCGAGTCTTGGATCTATCCCTCCAAGACTCAGAGAGAGATCTCTCTGTCTGATATAGATTTGTTTTGATTGGAATATTAGGCTAGTTAATGGGTTCAGAATTTGGATTTTATAATTGGTAAGAGCAGAGAAAAGGAATCATGGGCAATGGAGTCACAAACTGAGATTTAATCAAAACAAATCTTACAGACAGCTTTACAGGGCAAGGTAGGCAAATTACTGGATCTGGTAAAATTAAATGAGATGAAAGAGGAGGAAAAAAAAATGATCAATTTAGCAACAGAGCAATGAAGAATTCTGCCACTGAATATCAGAAGAAAACATTAATATTATCTACAGCCAGAAACAGAGTGTATCTTACAACAAATTCTGCTCATAATCTTCTGTAGAATAATAAGGAAAGAAAACATATGGAGACAGAGAAAACAATTTACTGGAGGAGAAACTTCACCAATATACTTGACACAAGAATCCTGTAACTACTGCGACTGTATGATCTGAATTGATGAAAAAACTACAGTTGGCTCTGTGAGTTGCTTTATAAAAACTTCATCATGGATCCCTGACCGATCAACCTTTTTACTTTAAAAATCATCTCTATAAATAGGATAGGTCTCCTCATCAAGTTGCGAGAGTCGGTTTAACCGCCTCGGCCAAAAATAGCCACCACTCCCACAAAATTTGGAACTTTTTGCCATGAAAGACGTAACGGTTTTCTTCAAAAAAGGGGTCCGAGAAGACATGATTTTCTCTTCAATGATGACACTTGGGCGAAAACAGAAAGAGGTTATTGTACATGGGCATGTGATGGACAAAAACCTCCTTCCGTTTCGCCAAATTCGTCCCCAGCTGGCCGTAACAGCTCCTGCAAGATCGGGACTGAAACGGAAAATTGAAAATCTGGAAACATAGGCCTCGAAGATGTCTTCGATTCTCCCTGCTCGTAACTCTGCTGCAAAAACTGAGAGAGGTTTTTGTTCTTTAGCCCGTGCTGAGAAAAAACCTCTCTCGGATTTTTAAAATCCGTCTCCGTTTGCCCAAAACCGGCCTCGGACTAAGACATGGTAAAACAAACAAATATTGACAAAAAT
>SNQJ01S0045107.1:100307-117337 GCA_010110895.2 Picea sitchensis
AATTTTCCAGTCAACAGATGATCCTATGAATTATAGGGTTATAACACTGCTATCTTTATCACCTGCCATATTTGAATCAACATATCCCTGTAGAACAATGTTTGAACCTCCAAAACATAATGCATGAGTAGTAGTACCTCTCAAATGCTTGAAAATCCACTTTAATTCCTCCCAATGTTCTTTACTTGGATTGTTCATATACCTAATCACAACTCGCACTGCATTTGCGATATCTGGTCTTGTGCACACCATTGCATTCATCAAGCTTCCAATTGTTGATGAATAAGATACCCTCCACATGTATTCTATCTTCTCTTGTGTCTAGGGAAAAATTTCCTTGGTTTATTTGAAATGGTTGGCTAAAGGTGTACTAATTGGTTTTTCATTATGCATTCTAAACCTCTCCAACACTTTCTCTATGTACTCTTCTTGAGACAATGTCAATTTGCAATTTTTCCTATCTCTTGTTATTCTTATACCAAGGAGTTTCTTTGCAACACCCAAATCCTTCATCGCAAATGAATTGGATAATTTCTTTTTGAGCACATTTATATCCTGCATGTTAGACGCTGAAATAAGCATGTCATCTACATATAATAGAAATATAATATAGCTTCCATTTTATACACTGTTAAAACAAACAAAGTGATCATAATGGAATCTAGTATAACCTTGTTCTGCCATAAACCTGTCAAATTTCAAATACCACTTCCTTGGAGATTTCTTTAGGACATACAAGATCTTATTCAACATGCATACCAAATTATCCTTCCCTTTGACCTCATACCCCTATGGTTTTTGAATATAAATCTCTTCCTCCAAATCCCCATGGAGAAAAGTTGTTTTTACATCTAACTGTTCAAGATGAAAATGTTCTATTTCCATAAGACTTAAAATAGTCCTAATTGAAGTCATTTTAACAACAAGAGAAAATATTTCATCAAAATCTATATCTTTCTTCTATGCAAACCCCTTTACAACAAGTCTGGCCTTGTACCTCTCTTTGCCTCCATCTTCTACCTTCAACCTGTAAACCCATTTATTCTGCAATTCTCTTTTTCCTGCAAGTGACTAAACCAAGTCCCAAGACTGGTTATTTACCAAGGAGTCCATTTCCTCTTTCATTCCTTGCTCCCACTTCTTTTTAGTGTATACCTACATTGCCTCTTCATAACTTTCTGGTTCACCAGAACCAATCAACAATAAATAATACAATGAAGGAGAGTATCGTTCAGAGGGTCTACTTAACCTGATAGATATCCTAACAACACTTGCAAGAGTTTGAGATACATGTTGCTCCTGTTGTTCTATATTTTTATTTCCTAGAACCTTTGGAATTTTATTTTCTTTGATTTAATCAAGCACTGTGTATTATGTGTTTTCCTTTTCCCGTTTCTTTCCCTATAACTGATCTTTATACATGAAATTTTCATTGAATACCACATCTCTACTCCTAATGATTTTGTGATTTTCATAATCACATAAGCGATAACCAAAATCATTAACATTTATCCAATAAAGGTACACTTCTTGGATTTTCCCTCAAGCTTTGTTCTATTTTCTTTATCAATATGAACAAATGTTTCACAATCAAAAGTCTTCAGAAATTATTAGTTTACCTTTTTCTCTATCCATTCCTCCTCTAAAATTCCACCATCCAAGGAGCTTGAACTCCCTCTGTTTATTAAGTAAACAACATTATCTACACCATCTTCCCAAAAGTGTAAGGGAAACCATGCATGCAATCTCATACTCCTTGCACGTTCCATGATTGTTCTATTCATCCTTTCTGAAGCACCATTTTTTTGTTGTGTTCCTGGAACTGTCTTCTCTCTACTAATCCCATGGCATGGACAATAATTATCAAACTCTTTTCTGCAATATTCCCCTCTGTTATCTAATCTGAGACAATTCAACCTTTTTCATGTTTCATTCTCAATGAAATCTTTCCATTTCTTAAAAGTGTCAAAAATATCATATTTTTTGCCGAATGCAATAAACCCAAGTTTTCCTAGTTGCATCATCAATAAAAGGAACATAATAATGAGAACCACCAAGAGATAATACCTTGTATGGTCCCCATACTTTTTTATGCATAAGCTCTAACTTTTCACTCTTCTTTTCCTTTTCGACTCTGAGAAATATGACTCTCTTTTGTTTTCCATAAACAAGGTGTTCACATAAATCCAAATCAACTTGTTTAACATCTGGCAACAAATTCCTTTTGTGGAGTTTCTGCATCCCTTTTTCACTCATGTGTCCAATCCTATTATGCCACAATGTTGTATCCACTCATGTAGAAGCTAAATTGATAGAAGGGTCATCATTACCAATACATAAATACAATGTACCTACGTTCTTTCATTTTTCCATTACCGATGATCCTTTAGTGACCTTCCACACATTTTCTGTAAATGTAGATATACAAACTTCACTTCCCAACTACCCTATTGAAATTAGATTTCTCCTCAAATATGGAACATGTATCACCTCTTTTAGAAACCATTTCTTTCCATTCTTTAACTTTATTTGTACCTTACCCATTCCAACAATTTTACATGGTTCATCATCACCCAAATAAACCTATCCAAAATCACCTTGAACACAATCTTGAAAATATTTCCTATGGGGTGTGGCATGGAATGAAGCCCCTTAATTTAATACCCAATAATTAATAATGTTCTCTAAATAAAGAATAAAATAATATCGTAACACATCACCTGCTACATTTGCTTCCTGATTTTTCTCCTGTTGTCCATCTCCTTGTTTCTTTGGAGACCTACAGTCTTTTTTCAAATGTCCTTTCTTCCCACTATTCCATCACTCAATTTTTAATAGTTTGGATTTGGATCTATCTTTCCTAGACTTCCGATGGTTCCCTGGTTCCCTGGGCTCTTTCCTCTTTCCCTTAGTCTTCCCCTGTTCTCCATGGTCAATGCATTACCTTATGTCTCACTTATGCTTTTACATTGCATTTCCTTGCTAAGGATAACACCAACAACATCATCAAATTTCATAGTGTTTGAACTAGAGACAGAGTTACTTACAACCATGACCAAGTCTTTCCAGTTTTCTGGGAATGAACACAAGATTAAAAAAAATTTAACCTCATCTTCAAATTTTACTCCTACAGAACTTAGCCGATTAGTAACCATATTAAATTCATTTAAATGATTGGAAATAGGCCCACCTTTTGACATATACATATTAAATAATCGCTTCATTAGAAATACCTTGTTGGAGGCTGAGGGTTTTTAATATAGTTTATCCAATTCCTTCATCAAATACTCCATTATATTTTCTTTTGAAATGTTGAAGGCCACCGACGTTTCCAAGCACAACTGTATCGTTCCTAGTGCCTTTCTATCAAGAACCTCCCATTCTTCATCCTTCATACTTGCTGGATGCTTTTGTTTTCTACCCAACGGTAGGAAAAGATCCTTATGATATAGATAATATTCCATTTGCATCTTCCATAACTGATAGTTTTGGCTATTAAATTTCTCGACCCGAAACTTTCCATCTTCCGCCATTGCTTCCACTTGAACTAGAAACCCTCTTTTCCTGTCAATTACCTTTCACTCTAATACCAATTGTTAGAAAAGAAAGATCGTAGAGCAATAAAATAAAACAGATGTGGAAATAAAACATAGACGATACACAATACAATAGAGACACTGATATACATGTTTCACCCAATATGGGCTACATCCACTAGATAAATTGTTAGTCCTTACTTTATTATTATCCAACAAATGAATGGATAAAACCTACAACATACTTGTTGTAACTTCCTCTTCTTTTCTCACAGTCTTCTCTCTCAAAATACAATATTCAATCACACACATAACTGCAATACAATTCCCTCATACATAAAAGAGGGTTTCCTTCTAGGAAAAAAAAACCCTAACATAACTTCCACTGTCATATATGTGACCTTATAATGAATTGTACAGATTGACTACAAAATTACAATATTTTACAAGGAAACTTTTCCAAAAAATTATCTTTGGGAGAGATTCCATGGAACCCCCTCCAGGGGGGTGCTCCAAAATGTGTCGTCGCCCCCTTAGACCCCCCTTGAAAGAATATGTGGGGAAGAAAGCACCCCCACATACCCCCATCAGGAAATGAGATCCAAACACGACTGAAATGAGACCTCTGAATCAGGAAGGCAATCAAACTCCACAACCAACACTTCCCTTGGTTGGGGCATTAGTGATGGTGGTGAATGGCAACAAACACTAAACACAATCTGTTTTCAAGGGGACAACTAGATATTGGGATAATTTGTGTTAACTCACAAGGCTACAAAAGGAGTGGTTGGATAGATAAAAACTCAGAGATATTTGACATAGGGTTTTGGGATACTCGAATTGAAATTTGGGAGAGCATCCATTACACAAGATTCACACAAAATGTAATTGTATTGCACAAATTAAACTGAGATACATAATATTTAAATAAGTGTTGTTAGATCCAACTTATTCTATTCTTAGAGAGAGAGGTTGAGAGAATCTCTCAACATCCTCCAACAACCCAAACAAATCCCCAAACTTTAGTATATTGCATTAATGTGGGCATTATCTCTAACACCCCCCTTTAATGATTACATTACAAAACTTAACAAATTACAAAACATAAAAGGTTACAATACTTTAACTTTGTCTGGCATGGTCTTCATCAACCTCTACACTCACTCTGATGCCTTCGGACTACGCTCTTTCTTATCCTCATCTTCGAGCTTACCATTCAATTCATTTAAAATGTAAATTCTCCAGACCATCATTAATGAACTTGTACAATGGACAATATTGACAAACTCGGCTCATCGAGGCTTCCATGAGAAAAACATTCAAGTAATGAAGCATCATATGAACATACCTCCATCTGTCATATATTTTTCTTTCGGCTATTCGTCAGTTTCTAGAAAGGCAGTCTGGATACAAAATGTTTTCAAAATTCAATCATACAAGATGACCTCAAAAGAATCATTGTTCTTGAAAACAGGGCTTCCAGTTTATATCAAGTAACACGAATTATTTTAGATAAACATATAAAAAACATTAACACATGTAAAAAAACCCACAAACATCTACACATGCAAACTCTTCAATATTTAAATTAGAAAAGAACATGTCACACCACTCTTTGGCTACGTTGGTTTGAATATGGCACACACATTATTTCAGCGATCTTAACATGACACTGGAAATGCAACTCACACTCACATACTTTCAATTGCAGATGCATCAACGGTTGGTCAATTCAATGCAAGTAATCCTTTCCAGTTGTGCCCAACATTGTCTTCAATAAATTCATCCCAGCAACATGGCAAGCCTCTCTGATTGGCATTAGACAGAGTTGACCTGCACTCTCCAAGAACAAGTCTCAGATTTATGGTGGCTTATATGGCCCGATGCTTTATATATACATCCTCGTATCATGTTCCAATTCTCATAGTTGTTGCTCAAGGAAACTCTCCGTGACTAAGCTCGAATTCTGTCCAAGAACCCAAGCTCCAACAAACTCTCACTCCCGTGATTACACTACTGCTTAGATTGAAGAGTTCGAATGGTTCCCTCGCGAAGGCAAAATCCGATGAGAAGGTGTGGGGGCTCTTCACAACTGTGCTGCTAATGCAATCAACACAACACTCTCAGTGACGTCTTCTTCGTGTTGGGGGATATTTTCTTAACAACACAATCAAATTCACAACTTCTCCCATTCTCAAACACACACATAAATCCGATCTCTCAGGAACACACATAAATCTTTATACAAAAAAACACACAAAAAAGAACACATTAATCTACTCTCTGAAACCAAATTAATATTCACTTATTTCTCATTTTCCTGGATCCCATACCCGCTCTGATACCAAATTGAAATTTGGGAGAGCGTCCATTGCACAAGATTCACAAAAACTGTAATTGTATTGCACAAATTAAATTGAGACACATCACACTTAAATAAGTGTTGTTAGATCCAAATTATTCTATTCTTAGAGAGAGAGGTTGAGAGAATCTCTCAACATCCTCCAACAACCCCAACAAATCCCCAAACTTTAGTATACTGCATTAATCTGGGAATTATCTCTAACAACTCGAGATTTGGTCAATGAGATGTATTTTTGTAGATATAGATTTGAAAGATGAATTCCCCAACCAAGGGAGGCATGGGTTGTTGTTGGGTAAAAAATGGTGCCATCAGAGGTGATGGCCTGAAGTCTACTTACTTGTTGAAAATCAAAAGGTACTTTATACAATTACCAAATGAATAAAAAATGATTTAGGTTGAATGTGCATATTGGAAAGATGGCTTGGCTTGATTGGGGCACAAGTATTTTGAGAAAAACTGATGAAGGTGGGGGTCCCATGGGTGGGTTTTTGTATTGCTTGAATGGATGAAGGATTGATCTGTAGATGGACAACTAATCTTCGATGATATGAGGGGCCAATGAAAATGTGGGAGAGCATTCAACAGAACAAATCGAAGAATAAAATAATCCGAGAGTCCATAAGGGTGAAGGCTAGTAATATGATGAGAACAATTATGAGGTTCATTATCTGAAGTGAAAACTACCTGGATTCCTATTCCTATGGGGTGAAAGGAGCATGAGAGTCATTTTTTTGGGGGGAAAACATATGTGAGACAACTCATGAAGGTGGGAAGACTATCGACAAACAATATCAAAATGAAAATAAGATTAGGCGAAGGTACTGTAGTTCACCCGAGTGCTAGGAACTTAAAGGTAGATGTCAGAGGGGGATACTGGGAAATGAAAGTTATTCATAGAGGGATTAATTACATATTATTTTGAGAACATATACCTGAAGAAACCATGGGATGGTTGGATGGCCTATGTTTTGATCTTGCAGATGATGACCTACACACAAAATCAAATAACCAACATGAAAAATATCTAATTAACCAATAACATGATGTGGAAATTTGATAAAATGTACAATAAACAAGCACACCCGTGCCTAGGAGCTCAATATTTGGACCCTATGAAAAATGTGTGAACTAGGAATAAGACCATACTAGTTTGTAGAATGGAGCACGAAGATCACGCTAGTGTGAATAGTTTGGAAAACGAAGCTCCTGAGATCTTATACGGGTGACTGAAAGTTTGGGCATCATGCATATAAATGGTTGTGGGGCCCATTAAGCCACCTCATTTGTACTTGCGGTGACAAGGATTTGATGATTTTATCAAAGATATTGAGTGCTTTTGTGAGACCACGAGTCTTATCGGACTAATCGGTAGGTGCAGACACTAACAAATCTCCCTAGATCCACCTGGATCTAGAACAAAATATGACATGACATGGCTCTTTCCCTAAGTTGTAATCATTGAATCTACTAATAGGAAGGAATAAGTGACATACTTTTATATCGCTTTCTTAGGTCTTTGTTGTTCCCGCTTCGTTTCGGTGCTCTCGTGAAGTCAAGTCCAAGACAACACAAACCAACCAAAGTGAAGATAGCAAAGTATATTCAACGTCAACTTATGCATATGATCAAGGAATTACACAATAGAGTAAGAGTGACTTTATGGGAAATGGACATGCTGCTGTATCATATTAATTGAAAGTAGAAGATACAACCTGATCGCCTTGATGTTGCAAGCTTCATTTCAATGACCCTTGGTTCCAACACACACACTTGCTCTGTACTTGCATGAAGAACATCCAATTCCTCTTGATAGACCAAATAAAGTCTTCAAACTTCTGTCCAAGCAGGGTTCTTCACACAATTCTTTCACCAATTCTTTATTCAATCTTGCTTAACCTTTTCCATGAGAAACCTTTCAATATATAGGAGAAGGAGATATGGTTACATGGACGAGGATGATCCCATCAAATCTGAGAAGTCAGTAGAATGACAACCATGCGAATGCCAACTCATTTTCTAGAAGTTTCCCTTCTAGAACCCTCGAGACCTCTTTTCCTTTCCAAGCTTAAAAACAGGTTCGCACCTTGTGTATGGAGAAAACTGTGAGAAGTTCGCACTCTAAGTGTGGGTGGCCTGCGAGAATGAAGAATTCTCGCATCCTAGACCATAGTCAGCCTGCGAACTCATCTTAAAAATATTTTTTTGGAAGGAGACAAGAGCCAGTTTTTTCAGGCAAAAAGTCTTTGTTGGAAGCCTGAATACATCACTGTTGAGACATCACCAAAGTGACCAAAATCATGTGTAACAGAATTCCCCCCAAAGTATGACACCAGAATCTATGACAATCGAAATATTTTGTAAACTGCGTGTGTGTGTCAGAAACCAGGAATGCACCTAATCGGAAACCTGCAAACAACCAAGCAACTGCAGAATATAATACCAGTTCTGAGGTAGGCATTCCCATACTCAGATCACATATGAATGACATCATGAACGTGGGTCATGGCCACCAATCATACACCATGGATCCCTGCTGTCAAAATACTGCATAGCCACCAGGAATACACTGTGGATCTATGCGAGAAGACTCAACTTAAGACGACATAGCCACATGACATACAAAGTGGATCTATGTGTCGATGCAAATCATATATACTCCATCGCAGCCTGGATCAAAAAGATGAAACCCAGGGTCTTCAATCCTGTCACCTGAAAGTATGAATCTAGCCATGTGATTACATGTGCTGAAGTCAAACATGGTAGAAACCACTTGATTACCGGTCATTGACGAAACCGTTAACAAGTGCAAGGGAAATCACCATTAAATTCAATGACTCCCAAGGTACACTAGTACAATCCAACGAATGTGAATAAATGAGCTGAGGTCAAACATTCGACGGAACCTCCCAATCAAGGGTCAATAACGAAAACCAACTGTCGAAAGCGAGGAAACCCGCCATTGAGGCATGTAAGTTCCAAGGTACCAAATAATTTTTAAGTCTTGTTTCCGGATAATGAGTTGGAGTCGACGGAACAAGACTCGTCACAGGAGGGCCTTGATGTATCCCCCATCAATGACACAAAATAAGTAACAGATTTTGAAGGTGAAACATAGTATAAATATAGGTTGAAACAGACACAGGGAAGACCGACATGGTAAGAATGGACAACTGTAGATGGCCGACTCAATAGAAGGTTTGGATGAACTTCTCTTGAACATATGAATGACACGACCAAGGACTTGGCAGCACTGACTCAGAGACGACCCAAGATATGACCGTGTAGCAAGTTGAATGAGAGACAAATGGATTTCTCAAACTGTCTTCAAATAATGAATAGTGGGTGTCATGTTCAAGAGCGACACTTCCTTCCTTTAATATGAATATGAAAACACATCCATTTCCCAAAATTTCCCCCACCATTTCTGGTGAGTACCTCTTTATTTTTATGCAAGCTTGAGGAGGATAACATATGCTTGTTGATGTAAGCTCATTCTTCGGACGAGTCCCTAGGAGTATGTTTAACAAACCCTGGGAATGAGTGGTTCGGTCTTATTACATGTCTTTCAATGTTTGTTTAATGAGTCCAAAGATAGAAAACTTAGGGGTTTTTCATGTTTTGAGAGTCTGAAAAACACTTAAAGAGAACTCTCTCAGTTCATTTTTCGTAAAATAGTTCGACAGAACCGAAAAAGTGCTAAACTATTGCTCATCGAACGTTTTGTTCAGATACTTTTACGAGCATGAACAAAACAAGGTCGCTCGACGATCTTTTCGTTTAAATGGAGCGTGAAAAGATCTTAAAGGATACTCCTTTGCGTTCGTCGTTTTCGTGTTACCATGACGAGTACGAAAAGACGATAAAATTATACTCGATTACGTTCTCATGTATTTTCGAGCGCGAGAACGAATGAAGACTGAGCTCAAGGTTTTTCTAAAAACCATAAAAAACAGTTGTACATGCGACGAAAAAAAAAAAACATCCGNGTCACAGGAGGGCCTTGATGTATCCCCCATCAATGACACAAAATAAGTAACAGATTTTGAAGGTGAAACATAGTATAAATATAGGTTGAAACAGACACAGGGAAGACCGACATGGTAAGAATGGACAACTGTAGATGGCCGACTCAATAGAAGGTTTGGATGAACTTCTCTTGAACATATGAATGACACGACCAAGGACTTGGCAGCACTGACTCAGAGACGACCCAAGATATGACCGTGTAGCAAGTTGAATGAGAGACAAATGGATTTCTCAAACTGTCTTCAAATAATGAATAGTGGGTGTCATGTTCAAGAGCGACACTTCCTTCCTTTAATATGAATATGAAAACACATCCATTTCCCAAAATTTCCCCCACCATTTCTGGTGAGTACCTCTTTATTTTTATGCAAGCTTGAGGAGGATAACATATGCTTGTTGATGTAAGCTCATTCTTCGGACGAGTCCCTAGGAGTATGTTTAACAAACCCTGGGAATGAGTGGTTCGGTCTTATTACATGTCTTTCAATGTTTGTTTAATGAGTCCAAAGATAGAAAACTTAGGGGTTTTTCATGTTTTGAGAGTCTGAAAAACACTTAAAGAGAACTCTCTCAGTTCATTTTTCGTAAAATAGTTCGACAGAACCGAAAAAGTGCTAAACTATTGCTCATCGAACGTTTTGTTCAGATACTTTTACGAGCATGAACAAAACAAGGTCGCTCGACGATCTTTTCGTTTAAATGGAGCGTGAAAAGATCTTAAAGGATACTCCTTTGCGTTCGTCGTTTTCGTGTTACCATGACGAGTACGAAAAGACGATAAAATTATACTCGATTACGTTCTCATGTATTTTCGAGCGCGAGAACGAATGAAGACTGAGCTCAAGGTTTTTCTAAAAACCATAAAAAACAGTTGTACATGCGACGAAAAAAAAAAAACATCCGTACTCTTCCGTGTGGATTTCAAAGTTGTTATATCTGCAAAAAGTCACACTCATATGACTATTAGGCATTAGGTTTGATGGACAAAACAATATAAAAATCAACAAAATGGTAAAAAGTGAATAAATATGGGTAAAAAAGGCTTTTACCATTTTCATTGTGATTTTGCCAAGAACTTTGCCCAATACACCTCATTTTCCCCCGAATTTCGTTGCTCGATCGTGGGAGGCACAAGCGACCATTTGGCGAACCGTATCCGCCAACAAGGTAAACTCTTGATATTCTACCTTTTCCATGGTTTAGTTTTAGTTTTTATTGGCAATTTTCAAGGTTTTGGGTTCATTTTAGGGCTAAAAACTTGTGCTCGAGTATTCTCGTAGGCTAGCTATGCGGGACCTGCGAGAATCTTTCACTGTGCTAAAGGGGCACCTGTGGGGGCCGAAAAATGAAATTTCAATTTGATTTTTGCTCAATAAAAATGATGCCAAGGTGTGAAATAAGTTGCTGACCTTTCTCTTATGGTTCTTGTGCAGGCATTTGACCATCACGATGCTGGAGTGGAGAGAAAGAGAACATGAGGAGGAGGATTCCATTGTCGGGAATGACCTGGGTACCATTGCTACCCTCCGAGGCTGTGGGCTCTTGAAATTATTCCAGGTTCTAGGCATGAGGGCCCAAATCAGGTTGTTGGAATACCTGGTTCATATGTGGGACGTGGACCAATAGTTGTTTCACGTGGGAGTCTACACGTTGACCCTAGATATCGAGGATATCTATTTTCTAACAGGGTTATCACGGCGTGGGTACCACGTTAACTTGACCGGTAGCTGAGGTGTCAGACTCCCTATGAGTGAGTATTGTCGCCAGTACTGTGTTCCAGAGGCAGAAAGAAGTAAGGGAAAGGTTGCTATTTGGGGGGTCCAAAACTTGACCCTGCGAACCATCTTGTTCACTATAGCACGCATGGCCAAGAGCGTAGCTCCACACATGGCTCTTCAGAGCTAATTCCAATACGCCATAGAGTGCACAGAGCCATGAGTTTTCAATTGGTTGGATGCAGTTCTCTGCAGTATGAAGAGGAAATTGACTAAGTGCAGGAGGGGCATCTTGAAGCAGTTTGGGTATGGATCACTTTTGGTGTCCTTATTTCTCGAGAGGGTCCCATTGCTGATATTACAGGTTGATTGGGGTTTACCGGCCCCACAGGATCCGAGGATGCTGAGGTGGTGCAACCTCATGGTCCGACACGTAGCTGGGCCCATCATCAAGTACAATGATTCATTTTTCGACTGGTTGCGGCCACAGATGCTGATGATTGATGACTACGCATACGCTGGTTTGGATTTCCGAGGGGATTCGGATTTGGCCGTACCTGAGGATGCTCAGTGGGGTGACCTAGGTAAGAATTACACATTTTGTTCTTTTAAATATTTTAATAATTTTTTATCATATAAAATGTTTTTATGTTTGTCCAAGAACTATTCAAAAATATCCTTTTGATGACACAGATGTGGGACCATATCGACCTCCAGGGACGTCTCCTATTCAACGATGAGGAGAGGCGGATCTAGTGGCACAATGGGATGCCGAAGACTATGAGGTAGTGGAACAAAACTTGGAGGGGTTGACTGTTGACATTCCATATATGGCTATAGGGGAGATCCCTAGGCGTTATCAGCGCCAGATTGTGGGCATGTCAGAGTCTATTGGCCGACTGCTTCGTAGGGTGTCCCAGACAGTTGTGTGTTATCATGAGCATCACCCATGACGCTATTTTGTAGAAGCTATAAGCTTCACATTTTGAGATTTTGGTCCTTGGACAAAAACTTTTTGTAAAAAACTTTTAATCGTTATATGCATATATACGGCTTCTACCAACTTATCTTGTGTTGTGTGATACATGTGATGTGATTGGTTTATAAATGGCCCAAATGTCTATCTAATACATAGTTAGCTAATGCATCAGTCAATGTATTTAGACATCTAGGAATGTGCTGATACTCAATATAATCAAAATAACGTTCTAAGAGGTGAATTCGTAAATATACCCGTAATAAAGTAGGACTTCGAATAGCATAGACATTACTTAACTGTAGTACTACTAGCTGCGAATCGAGTCATACAACCAAGTGACGGATATCGAGTGAAATAACATGAATCAACAATTCGATAATGGTGCTATACTCTACAATATTTTTGGTCGCACGACCGAGACAAACACCTCGTAGAGTGATAAGTTCGTTTGTAGGGGCGTAAATTGCCCAAGCAATAGAAGCAAGGTTCTGAGTACTACGACTAGCGCCATCAACGAAGCCAATGTGGGGGAGTGAAGACTCCGACATCTGGAAATCAAACACAACGTAACATAAGTGATAAAGGGCAGAGACCAGATAACGAAAAAACATACTACAATAACACACAAGAAGTATGATACAATAAAATACATGTACTCATGCACATGTGATCTTAGGCATAGTACTTCTTTAAGTACAACCCATTTCTGGGTTCGCTCAAAGGGATATCGTCGTAGTCCACTAACTCGTAAGCTCATTTCTCCAAAACTCGTCTAACGATATAAGGACCTCGCCATATAGCTTCGAATTTTCCTGCTCCTAGCATATCTCGATCTTGTTCGTAAAGGAGAACCAGATCACCTTCGGAGAAAACACGAGGCTTGACATGTTTGTCGTGTTGGGATTTAACATGTTTCTTCTGGGATTCTATGACTAGGGTGGTGTCGCGACGAGTTTCATCTAATCACATGAGATACAATAGACATTCTTTTTCGACATAAGTGTTTGGGAGGGGTTCACCGGCTAGTTTTAGGGAGGGTATCTCACATTCAATCAGCATGGTGGCTTCTAGACCATAGACTAACCGGAATGGTGTAAACCCGATAGCAGACTTAACGGATGTCCGGTAAGCCCACAATGATGAAAACAACATCTTGTGCCAACTCGTTTGTGAATCCCTATCATTCGTCGAAGCATGGTAATGAAGACTTTGTTAACTGCTTCGACTTGGCTGTTGGCTTGTGGGTAATAGGGTGTTGAGTTTTCATGGCGAAGACCCAACTTTTCAGTGAGTTCGAACATCATGAAATTTCTAAAGTGACTACTGTGATCAATGACGATAGCCTGAAGAACACCAAAATGAGCTATGATGTGATTGAATATGAATAATGCTGTGGTATTTCTGGTGTTGTCAAATGTTGACATCGCCTCAGCCCATTTCGTAAAATAATCTACAGCTACAATAATGTATTCATGCCCCCCGGCCGAGTGAGGGTGACATGTCATGAAATCTATACCCCATTTCGCAAAAGGACCAGCGGATATCACAAGGTGAAGAGGAGTAGGATGTGACTGTATTTTATGGTTGTAGGTCTGGAAAGCGTGACATTTTTGGATGAAAATTATACAATTGTTAAATAAAGAAGGCCAAAAATACCCTGCTCGCAATATCTTCTGGGAAGTAGCATACCCAGACATATGACCACCACAGGCTCTAGAATGACAGTCATTTAGGGCTTTCTCAGCTTTGTCAAATGTGAGGCAACGTCGAAAAACTAAGTCAATCCCACGACGATAAAGAGTATCACCGAGGATAATGTACTGACGGGTTTGGTAGCATATTCGATGGTGGTCAATACTAGACAGATTGGGCCGGAAAGTCTAGGTTTGGAGATATATGATGATATACCCATACCAAATATCATCGAAGTTAATCAGGAAAATGGATTCATCAGGTAATGAATCGGCTGCTACATTTTCTGTCTCAGAGTAGGGAAAGTCGCATATCAACTCAGCAAACACTAAGGATTTCTTGGACTTATCACGTTTGAATTCTAAGTCAAACTCTCGGAGTATCACAATCCATTTGGAGTATTTCCCCCCTAGCAGTTGACGTGTGAGAATGTGCTGCATAGGGTTGCAGTTAGAAATTACCGTAGTCTTGTGAGAGAGGATATAGTGCCGGAAATGTTGAACTGCTTGGACCACTGCCAAGGCTAGTTTTTCAACATGTAAATACTTGGTTTCTATAGGCGTAAGACTTTGACTCAAGTAATAGATGACATGTTCGTCCTGAGAATCATCCTCCTGGACGAGAACCATAGCGGTGGTGTAATCTGAGGCTGCGAGGTAGAGGAAATAATCGCGACTGTAATCAAGTGGGAAAAGAAGCGGGGTACATGTTAGGGACAGTTTCAAAGCTTCGAAAGCTTTGTTGGTAGTGGTATCCCATACGAACTCAGACCCCTTTTTGAGTAGTCACGTAAATCCAAGAGTTAGCTCGACATAGTTCGGGATGAAACGACGAAGAAAGTTTTCTTTCCCTTGCAAAATTTTTAACTGGCGAAGCAAAGAAGGAGGAGGGAGATTGAGAATTGCCTCGACCTTCAAAGGATCTACCCGGATCCCTTGACGTGAAACAATAAATCCTATAAGTCGGCCAGATTCTACATAGAAAACGCATTTGTGAGGATTCAAGCGTATATGGTAAAACCGACATTGAGGGAAAATGGCTCGGAGGTGTATTGGATGATCTACACGGCGCATGGAATGAGAGGGTAAGTCGTCTAGATATGGCTGCACAATGTGCTTGATATCATGGAAGGCGTAAGACATAGCGTGCTGAAAAGTTGCACCAACGTTTTTGAGACTGAAAGGAAGTTTCTGATAGGCAAAATTTCCCCAAGGACAAATAAAAGCGGTTTTGTGTTGGTCCTCAGGAACGATATTGATTTGATTATATCCAGAGAAACCATCCATCAGAGAGAAGATTTCACTTCCGGCACAATCGTCGATGATTTGGTCGACGAAGGGGGTAGGAAAGTTGTCTTTAGGACATGCTTTGTTAATATCCCTATAATCAACACACAGACAGATTATGCCTTGTTTCTTGTCGATCGGGACAAGATTGGAAACCCAGTCAGTGAGAGCCACCGGGTAAATAAAGTCGGCTTTGAGAAGTTTCTTGACTTCAAGCTTAATAGTGGTCTCTTTACGTGGGTGTACCAGACGAAGGCGTTTTCAGACGGGTTTAGTGTTTGGGTATGTATTAATCTCATGTATCATAATGTCGGGGTCAATACTCGACATTTCTTCATAGCTCCAGGCGAAGACGTCACAAAATTCTTTGAAAAGCGACTTGTAGGTGACAATTTCGTCAGGGGAACACGAAGCTCCGATATGCACATTTTCGACAATTCCAGGTTTTATGGATATGTCGATGGGGATGGTGGGTGAGATATTACTTAAGTTCCCTTCGGAAAACACATCGTGTGTAGACTCGGGAACAGTAGAAATGACGACAACGGTTGACGGGGTTGAGATCCGTTGGTAGCTCTTGATGGTGTGTTGTTCTAGGAAGAGGATGGAATGATGATGTCCATAACAGACATAATCATCTCGTTCATGGGAAAAATGACGTGGAAAGGATCTGGAGATAAATCACCAAGAGAGGGGGTAGGAGGGGTTGCCAATTAAATGGCCTGATAGGAAAATTCGACTGGACTCAAAGGCATTTCGTCGTCATAACGAAGATGATCGCCGGGGTTGGGTACTATCCATGGGTCGTGAGACGCAGGGGTTCCGTGAATAGAGGTGGAGATCATGTTGATCAAGGCGATAGACGGATGTGGAACATCGGGTGGTGGGATGGGGAAGGTAACCATTAACGAGGAGTCTTTAAGAAGACCCACACCGACGTTCTCGTATCCGGGGGGTTGGCAATGAATGGTATGTTGTCGGTACGTGCATTCGAGTTAAAGAAGGCTAATTGGTCGACGGTAATTACCTTTCATTGATGAGGGAAACGCATGACATGGAAAAGAGTCGACACAACTACGCGCATGGAATCAATCCAGCTACGACCAAGTAGAAAGTTGTAATCGAGAGGAGCGTCAAAGACTTCCACTTCAACTTGGACCATTTTGCCTTCTAACGTAATCAGAAACAAAGGAAGGACATCGTAAGGTTTAAAACCGGAGCCATTAAAGGATTTGAGTGTGTTGTGGGATTCAGTCAAAGGAGGAGAGCTGATGGCTTTCCAGCAGGTAATAGACATGACACATGTCGAGGAACCCTCGTCGATAACTGTTCTACAAATGTTTTTTTCGGAGACAATAACTTGTATTTGGAATGCGAGTTGAGGGGGTAACCTTGGAATGTGATCTTCCAAGTCAAAAATTATTAAATTCG